>JAGFPH010005486.1:24113-58448 GCA_018207615.1 Philaenus spumarius | reverse complement strand
CATACTTCACTTATTTAGTAAAGTGAATGAAACTAGTGTCTACCCTATTAGCTACTACTAGGTAGTTTTAGCATCAACTGAAATCAATGTGAATAAACAGAAACTAAAACTAGGCGGCTTCAACTATCCCGGTCGTGAAATTCTGTAGATTCAATTACCATTAGTTGCAACTAGAGTTAGCAGTAACTTGTTTTGGTGAGTCATCACGCTTATCGTGATATGACCTCCCTAATATCACTTTGCCGCTATTAATATTCTTGGCACAAACACTAACCTGAGTCTCCTAGCAAGCAAGCTGAAGCATGTTATCGTGATATGACCTTCCTAATATCACTTTGCCGCTATATTCTTGCATCATGACAGTACCAGGACACTCAGCACAAACACTAATGAACCGTTCTTGTGCATTACATGTGGCCTGAACGTTGATACTTGGATAATCCTCACGGTTTATGTATTCATCACCGTGTATTGCTGGTTTTTTTAAATTTCAATGTGGGTGCAGTCTAATGTACCAACGACCGTCGGTAAATTATAACGAGTTTGCCACAACAACTTTGCACCGTTTATTTCTGCTACCAAATTTGGAAAGCGAATCCACTTGTGAGCTCTTTCAAGTATATTATCCATAACTTTGTTATATGTCATACTCACTGTTGTCCTTTCTACACCAAAGTCCTTAAATCCTGGGTCAGTGTAACGTAAAGCAAGAATATTTCCATCTGCCTTCTCGGGCTTATTGCTTTTTCTCTTGTTTCATCACTTCCCGGCAAAAATTCAACAGTTAAAAAATGTATACACCTTTAAAGTTCATAAGTTTTTTGCACTTATCTACACCTAACTCTCGTCCATCACATGTTTCTGTTTCTTACATTCATAAACATAACCATGGTGACGACTACTTTAAAGTCCTAGTGTGGTCCCTCTCCCACTAGAAAAAAATCTGGTTACAACTAGGGTAAAAACCTAGTGCCAGCTTTTTATTTACAGCTTAAGCCGGGCTTACATGATGCCAATTGAACAGATGACTGTCGGGACCAGTTGTCTTGGGCCGGTTGCGTAAATGTCTGAGGCCAGTTCAATTGAATGCGAACCTGTCCACACGGCGAAACTATTGCCACGGTAGTTGGTGACGAAAAATGGCGGAGTGCTCATCGTCTGTTGTGTCTCGTGATGAATTGAAAGTAATGAGTGAGGATCTTTGTCGGGAATTTATCGCTGAGACTTGCTAAGTTCTCGAGGAAGAGTTAAATAAGCAAGTGCTGTCTCGCGAGCATTTCTGTTGTTATATAATTCATTTATTTGATCCCACAGACACCTATGCTCCTTACATAACTCCACAAATTTAAAATTTAAATCATCACTACATTTAGGAGCCATAGTTTTCCAGTAAACGTTTAAATAAAAATTAAAACCACACACGTAGCAGTCTCAACTGAAAAAGGCAAACTGGCCCAAAACGAGAGATCTACAGCCCCACAACGTTCACACGGCGCCAATTGTCTAGATAACTGCCTTGATAGAGTGGTGGGGGGGGGCTTCACTGCGCCCAGTCAATTGTCCTCTGTCTACTCCTGGAGACAATCGAGTTTCAGGACAACTGGCAGGGCAGTTGGCACGCCAATTGGCCAGAAGTGTTTACACGTAGAAAATAATTGTACGCCAGTAAGTTGTCCTCTGACAATTGTCTCATCAATTGGCATCGTGTATACCCGGCTTTACTAGGAATTTCAAAATTACAAGTTACAACTAAATAACCTATTATTAATTAGATTAATTAGATACACATCAGACATCATTTAAAAACAAACTATTAAAAAACAACATTTAGGAATACTTACCTAGGCCTACATAACTATGCTGACGGGGATTTTCAACTCGGTAAATGTATACAATAATAAGGATTATAAAACTGTAGGCCTATTTGTTAAACATTTTTATTTACATAGTCTACGTATATTTAAAGAAAGATAAAAATGCTACCTTTTAATTGCTTTTTATTTCATATTGATAGATCAAATGATTTAGAAGTCATTAATATTATAGTAAAGAAATTAATAATGGACTATGTGTATATGTTGTACAAAGATGTACGAATGTTTCTGAAGTTAAACGAATATATCTCTTCTTTAAATTTGTATAAACAAATATATTGATAATAAAAGGTTGTATTTATATCCAGTTTATAACCTCAAAGCAAATATTATAACGTATATTCTAGCATAAATTAGTTCTATAACTCATATTTAAAAAAAATCAACTTCACAAGAAATTATAACGATTGAAGTTGTAAACATTACCCCAAACTATAATCTACACTCTGTTTGTTCAAGGATTACAAATGATTTGTTAAATCAGCTGTTATATTATATGTTACTCACGTACATACGTACGGACGTGCACTCGCTTTTATAGGAGTTGATGTTAAACAGTCCGAAGCAACTCATAATATATTTAAATAATACGGTCACCTAATTAATTAAACATCTTGTGAGCCTTTTCCCGTGCTATTGGTATGAATTTTACATATAATGCTATATGAAAAGTATTAGTGGTTGTTTATAAAACTAATCATTTGGGCGAAAATATATTTGGCAACAATGTGCTTTAACTTCAATTAACAGTGTTTCTTAATTTATGCAAAAATCCGGCCTCTTTGTACAAACGAAATGGAGAATTACTCAATTATTTGTGTTGCGGTAAAGTGAAACTTTTATATTCGAGTGTACTTTAAAATTATCCGTGGACAGTAATTTTGAGATAATGCGAAACGTGTTAAAATTTGTAATTGCACTTGTGTGAAACTAATCCAATAAACTGTACCAGGAACTGTCATACACGTTCTAAAAAACACAAACATATTTAAATTATTAAACAGTCACTGTGACTTCATAATTGTAGGAGGGGTAGGAGAGGTGATATTAAAGTGGGAGATTAACTAATAAATAATATTATTATAATTAGCTAGAGAGAAAACTATTAGATCGATTCCGAACAAATTTGTACAAAACCCGTCAATTAGGCCTGTATAGATGCACGAAAAATTTGTTTGACAAATTTTGAAAAACAACCCCCTTTTAGGCCAAAACCCCCCAAAAATCAGTAATTATTATTATTATTAGCTAAACGAGAATTTTTAGAAAGATGCTGTCTTTTTAATATGGTAGGGTACATTAAGAGCTACAAATAAGCCACATTTTATCAAAATCGGTAGAGCCATTTTTTGTAAAAAAATAATAACAGATTTTTTTTTTTTCAAAACCAGTTTTCGTGCATGTAGGCTATACAGGCCTAATCGACATGTCTGGTGCAAATTTCTTCGAAATAACTAGTTTAGTTTTCTCTCTAGCTTTGTTTACATACAGACAGACATTTTGTAAAAAACACTTTTTTGGACTCAGGGGTCCCAAAACGGATATTTCCACAAATATCTCAACATCGATTTTTTGCGATCACTATACTTTCTCTATACGTATAAGTGAGAAAATAAAATTCATACTTAATTAATATTCAGGTGTAACAAGGCATTCATGAAGTTTTTATAAATACACAACACACTTAAAGGCACTTTACAATAAAACTATTTATTTTTCAAGTTGGCGGCGTATGCTTAAATGGGTGGGTCGCAAACTTAATATGTTTTTTAGAGTCGAAACGTACTATATTATCAAGTTTCATCTTTCCCACATTTTTTCCAGGTGACTTCATTTTAAACGCCCTGCTGCCGGGGCTCTATGGCTAAAAGTACAACTAAGATAAGTCCTCTGTCATAGCTCAACCGCTATGGTACTTGCCTCATTAGCAAGACGTCCCGGGTTCAAATCCCGCGGGGGACCATAAAAAATTAAAAACCCAAAAAAACATGCTCGTTAGCCGAAAGGCACAAAGTGGCATGGAAAGAAAAAAAAAAAAAAAACTAAGATAAAAGTTGTGAAATACTGATATCGCTAGGTACTGGGTCATGACGGTATCGGCATTGATTTTGTAAATGTGAAAAAAGTCTGCCGATATCGTGTCAATAACGGTAATTTTGCTGTTTCGGTGTCGGTTTCGTATCGGTAAGTATGAAATCAGCCAATAGCTGTTTGGGTTTAACTACGTCACGCTACCGATGAAATGTACATTGTGCTTCCTCATTTTGTAAGTTGTGTTAAAATTGTTTTCTTGGTAATATCTCTAAAACGGACATATTGCATTAATTTTGTTTTAAATGTCTAAATTTACTCTCTTGGTTGCTTTGGTAATGGCTGTAAATGCACTTTAAAGAAAAATGTGTTAATTCAGTATAGGGGTAATCTAAAATTATCTAGTCAAACTTTTAATACAAACCAGCTGTTAAAATTTAATATTGAATAACAGCGATCAATAATGATTATACAAAAGTAAGATTTTCTCAAAGATTTTCAAGAAACTTATGTTGGTTTAATACAGATCGAACCAAAAATTGTATAAATTATCATTTAACTATAGACAATCATATTTTATGTTTTTTACTTTCTCCACCCTATACGTAGTATATGGAGAAAGTATTGTTTTCGTAAAAATGTTCGAATTTGAATTTTCAGTTAAATTATCTGTTTTGGTGCTCCCAGAACCCCAAAAAATTGTTTAGTGCAATTATCTGTGTTGGTGCTCGCTGAACCCAAAAATATTTTTAGTGGAATTTTTTGTTTTGGTGCTCCCTGAACCCAAAAAAAGTGTTTTTAGAGTGGTGTCTGTCTGCCAGTCTGTCTGTATGTATACACGACCAGAGAGGACACTATTGGTCCGATTTTCATGAAATTTGGTATGTAGGTACTAAACCCTAATATCTCCAGGCGTTTTTTCTTTTTTTGGAATTTTTAATTTTTAAGGGTAATTTACCCCTAAAAACCCATAAAAAACGACAAAAATGCAAATTTCTCAAAACCGGCTCTAACGATTTTGATCATATTTTCAGTATTTATAGTGCTTAAGATGCCAAACAAAATGACGCCACCCGCTTTTATCAAAACTTCGGCGTCTTATAACTATGGGGCAATGTTTAAAAATAAACAAGTTTGTGTTGTCAATCTAGCGACCGCACGGGGTAGCACCACGGTAGCGAGCACGGCCAGTAATTCAAAGGTCGCGCGATCGAATCCCGCCTGGGACAATATTTTTTTTATACGATTGACGTAGGTAGAATATTATTTTTTTGTTTTGTTCTAAAAAGTAGTAAATACAATGATTAAAAACAATAATATTTTGACTACAGTAAGTTGGGAGAAAGTTTGTGTCAGTTAACTGATAAAATGTCCTATTAAAGACAAATGTGTTAATTCAGTATAGGAGTAACCTAAAATTATCTAGTTAAACTTTTAATACAAACCAGCTGTTGAAATTTAATAATGAATAACAGCTATCAATAATAATTATACAAAAGTAAGCTTTTCTCAAAGATTTTCAAGAAACTTGTGTTGGTTTATTACAGATCGAACCTAAAATTGTATAAATTATCATTTAACTATAGACAATCATATTTTATGTTTTTTTATTTTTAAATTTCAATTTTAAATTTTGACAAAATAAATATAATGGTCAAATTTCGGACTAAACCAATATAAACAACGATTTATATTCATGACCATTTTCACTTCTGTGTGCAGTCTCATGACTGCTTACTTCATTTTGTTTTTGAAATCATACTGCAAGTAGACCAATGTTTTACTTTATAAACAGTATTTATTTTTATATCTTTTATTGTTTGCGTTTTAAAACTAAAGTAATGTTATAAATATTATCATTGCACATTTACAAATTGTAATCCTATGTATTTCATTGTTTATTATTATTTTCATTAGGTGGAGGCGGAGGAGGTGGTGGTCACGGTCCAGGTATGTTCTTTATAGTTTTCATTATGTTGTTGTTGTAAATAAGATGACATTTATCAAAATATTGAATGTGTTATACGGAGTGTCGTTTTTAAATGGGCCACCATTGGTATCTTGTAAACTATAAAACTGACCACAAACTTTAAATGGGAAACCTTTGATTGTTCTTTGAGAAATTAAAAAGAATTTTAAACTGTTTGCAAATTTCAGCCATTTTCCAATATGGCGGTTAACATTGCAATTTCTTATGGAATAGCCTATATTTTATGATGATTTTGGATTTTACATGATATTTTAAGTCTGTCTTATTCTTGGGTTTTTTATGTACGACTAACCGTTTTAAAGTTTAAAGTTTAAAAGTATAACGTTTTAAAAAAACCCCTATCTGAGACGACGATATTTTTGTATGGAAACGTTTTGAACCAATGAAAACGCTCTCTACACTAATAAAAGCACTGTTTACACGAACAAATACATTTTTAAAATCAACAAATACAGTTTTCGTTAATTTTATAAAATGTAAAATCAGTTAAAATTTATAAATGTTATAGTGATGAAACCAATAAATTAAGCGACAAAGACACAAGATTTTTGTCACACATGAAGAATTAAGTTTATAACAGATATTCAATATCAGCTGTTCATTCTCGTTGTTGCAAATTGTTGTTTATCGAAATCCCTCTGCTTATTAGGCTACAAGTTCTATTTTTAAAGTACAGTTTTTATGTTTTTATAATGGAAATTGGAGGCCAACTTTCGAATTTTTGTATAAAAATGTTTAATACAATATATTTATTTACATTCCTTTACTTGTTTTCATTTTAAAACTAAAGTAATGCTGTAAGTGTAATCTTAGTACAGTGTTGTAGATTGTAATTCTATGTATCTTATTGTTTGCTATTATGCACAGAATCGTATTATGGAGGCCCTGGTGCAGCAAGTGGTGGAGCAGCTAGTTCAGCAAGTAGTGGAGGAGGTAGTTCAGCTGAAAATATTTAACTTAAAAATCATTATTAATTTCCACTCCTTAATTTGAGTGCACTTTAAAAATAAAGTAATGATGTAATTGTTATCATATTACAGTGTTATAGAGTGTAATTCTATGTGACTCATTGTTTATTATTATGTACAGGAAAATATGGACCAAACAGTTACTACCCACAAGGTTAGTTCTTTACAGTTATTCATTATGTTGCTGTTGTAAATAAGATGACAATTATGAAAATGTGTAACTTTATATACAGTATATATATTTTAATTCCTTCAATTGTTTTCATTTCAAACTAAAGTAACAATATAAATATTATCATTGTCAGTTACAAATTGTATTCCTATGTATTTCATTGTTTATTATTATTTGCATGAGGAGGCGAAGCAGATGGTAGTTACTGACCAGGATGTTCTTTATAGTTTTTATTATGTTGTTGTTGTAAATAAGATGACATTTATCAAAATATTGAATGTGTTATACAGAGTGTCGTTTTTAAATGGGCCCCCATTGGTATCTTGTAAACTATAAATCTGACAACAAACTTTAAATGGGAACCCTTTGATTGTTCTTTGAGAAATTAAAACATTTTTTAAACTATTTTCAAATTTCAGCAATTTTCCAATATGGCGGTCAACATTAGAATTTCTTATGGAGCAGCCTATATTTTATGATGATTTTGGATTTTACATGATATTTTAAGTCTGTCTTGTTTTTGGGTTTTTTTATATACGACTAACCGTTTAAAAGTTGTATAACGTTTTTTAAAAAAAAACCTATCTGAGCCGACGATATTTTTGTCAACACTAATAAAATCATTGTTTGGACTAACAAATAACTTTTTAAAGTCAACAAATACGGTTTTTGTTAATTTTATAAAATGTTAAATCAGTTAAAATTTATAAACGTGTTATAGTGATGAAACCAATAAATTAAGTGACAAAGCTACGAGATTTTTTGTCACACATGAAAAATTAAGTTTATAACAGATATTCAATATCAGCTGTTCATTCTCGTTGTTGCAAATTGTTGTTTATCGAAATACCTCTGTTTATTAGACTGCACGTTCTATTTTTAAAGTACAGTTTTTAATGTTTTTATATTGGAAATTGGAGGCCAATTTTTGAATGTTTTTATAAACATGTTTACCTTTATATACAATATTTATTTACATTCCTTTAATTGTTTGCGTTTTAATACTAAATTAATGCTGTAAGTGTAGTCTTAGTACAGTGTTTTAGATTGTAATTCTATGAATCTCATTGTTTATTATTATGTTCAGAAACTGGTAGTTCAGCAGCTAGTGCAACAAATGGTGGTGGAGCAGCTACTGCAGCAAGTAGTGGAGGAGGTAGTTCAGCATCATTTTTATAGCTATTCATTATGTTGCTTGCCACGCGCAAACCTCCCTCCGCTTACTGATTTAATAAATACAACCTTTTGTTGTTGAATTTAATTGGCTTTGTAAGCCACCTTTTCTGTTAACTTTAAAACTTTCCCTCATCAAATAACACCCAAGTGTTTTCAGGCCTTATTTGATGTTGTTCCCTAGTACTAAACCGTTAGAACAAATTGAGAGGTTTGGCGAGGGCAAGAAAAGGAAAACCTTTTGTTTCCAATTCTTCAGTTTTTTAAATTTTAATTAATAAGACCTTTTTTGTCTTTTGTGTAGTACACTAGCTCAATTCTAGACTCTTTTTCGGGATCGTTCCCTTTGGAGTTAAATTTTTAGTGATCCGTGAATAACTCAGAGCACTGAATGGTTTTAGGATTATTTTGATTGGATTCGTAAATTATATATTCAAAATTTTCTATTGAAAACACGGAACGATTTATTGATTAAAAACATAAATGCATTGATTTTTAAACTACAAATTATTATTTTCAAAAAACAAAATGAAATTTTATTAATATTTAACTTATATTTATGTATATCGAAAAGTAGCAAAGTGATTAATTAATTTATTAATACAAATTTTTATATTAATGATTCTATTATTTACATACGACGATTTGCCATTGTGAGTAATGAAATTTACTAAACGAGTTTACTTTTTTCAATTTCCCCAGAATCTACTTGAATTTATTTATTTAATTTAATTTATTTATTATTTTGCAAAAAGGGATTTATTTAAAATTATAAGTAACAATGATTGTTTGCCACTTACAAAACACAATAAGTTCGACGCGTAATCCTTTCTGTTTGTTTGAAGCACTTTAAAGTTGTTCTCCTTGGTCCCTAGAATGGTTTCTTTGGTTTACAGTTGTCTTCTCCTGGATTTTATTAGAGTTGTCCTCTCCTGGTTTATTGTAGTATCTTTTGGCAAGATAGGCCGTTTATATGGATATTCTTCTCCCGAAATTATCACGACCAAACTTTGCTTTAGGCCGGAGCTAGTACGTAACGCACACCGTAACTCGTCACACTTCAACCTTCTCTAAGTACTCTCGGAGCTCGGTCAGATGTTTAATCGTTGGAGGTTCGTCCTAAACTGATGTTAGAGGGGATGCGCGCTGCTTTCCTCAACTTGTTTCTTGTCAAACGAGCATCTTCCTCTAGGTGACAAGAAATTCTGATTTCTTGCTTTAGAAATATATTTTTTGGTTTTAATATATTCCCTGATTTATTTGATGAATTCTGGTGCCTTTATTTCCTGTCGATTAGGCCTAATTTAATTATTATCTTCATTTATTGAATTACGGTATATGCGCTGTTTCGTTGTACGTAGTAATTCCTATGACGTAACTTCCTTCTGGGTGCTTTGGTCTTGAGTTCCTGTCTGAACATGTCGATTTGCAATTTTGGCATTGATTTCATCCAAACTCTATAACTTCTTTTTGCGTGGTCGGATTTTGATTTTGTAGACTTGTATGGATTGGTTGACGTTTTCTGGTTTCTATGGAATTCGAATGGCGTTTCTACTCCTCTTCATTTTTGATTTATGGACTTCGTTAGTTTTGTTTAAATTTTGAAATTTATTTCTCGTAAATTTGAAATTTTCCAATTTTTCTTGCTTGTATCTTCTTTGGTTGGTCTTGAAACGCGCTGATCTGGTGTTGGATTTTTATTAGCTTGTTTGGTTGTTTAGTTATTCAGCTTTTTGTTTCTCTAATTGCCTTCGTTTGGTTTTCGACGTTTCATTCCCCCCCTTTAAAGCTCTTTTCATATCTCACATGGCATTACAATTTATTCCACATATATATACCCTAGTTATCAATATTTCCCTTCTATTATTCTCCCTTGTATTTATTTTGAATTAATGAAGTTTTTTATTAATTTATTTTATTTTTACAAAACTACTTATTTATTTATTTTGAACTTTGGCTTGATTATGCCCTATTATTGACTCTATTAAATTCTATTTTTTTATGATTTAATTACATTTGAACTTTATGAGTTATTGGCCCTTTTATGCCCGAGAATGAATTTAAACTTTATTTTTTAGCTATTCAACTTTATAACTTTATATTTTTTATTAATTTATTTTCTTAACCCTTTTTAACTCTACAAATGACTCTACTTTGTTTTTGGATTTTATTCAAATTCTGCCAATTAATTTTGTTTACGCTTACATTTTTGTCTACAACTTTTTAACAAATTATCATAACAAATTAATTTTTATTACTCCTTGCTTATTTAACTCTCCTTTCAACATAAATCTAATAATAACAACTTTTTAAATAATATTACAAACCACTATCTTTTCAATGTTAAATCATTTCAACCAAATTTAGACAAGACTGGACAAGTCGATGCCTGTCTGAACCTGCAAGTTTTTGGCTCGATCTTGTCGCTAAAGCATACGTCATCGTCTGTACGTATTCAACTAACACAATTTTAGTTAATTCTTCAAAATTATTAATAAAGACTCTGTTCACATTGGAAACTACTTTTTTATCTTAATTTTGGGCTTTTTTAGTCACCCTTTGGCTTTAATCTTTTGTTATTATGAATTTGAAATTATTTTAATTAATGAAATTAATTAACCCCAATTGAATCGGTCGATTGGCAGCTTCATGCTGTAGTAAAAAAGATGACATTTAGAAAAATGTTTAACTTTACATACATCAATTATTTTCATTCCTTTAATTGTTTGCGTTTTAAAAGTAAAGTAATGATGTAAGTGTTATCAAAGTACAGTTATAAATTGTAATCCTATGTATCTCATTGTTTATTATTATGTACAGGACCTTATTATGGATATAACGGATATTACCAACAAGGTTAGTTCTTTATAGTTATTCATTAAGTTGCTATTGTAAATAAGATAACATTTAAAAAAACCTTAAACTTTATATACATTATTAATTTTCATTTATTTAATTGTTGCCCTTTAAAACTGAAGTAATGATGTAAGTGTTATCATAGTATAGTATTATAGATTGCAATTCATGTATCTCATTGTTTGCTATTATGCACAGGACCGTATTATGGACCAAGTGGATATAACCCACAAGGTTAGTTCTTTATAGTTATTGATTATGTTGCTGTTGTAAATAATATGATATTTGTGAAAATTTTTAACTTTACATACAGTATTTATTTTAATTCCTTTAATAGTTAAGAATTAAACTGTGAGTAACGTAAGGATTTATTGTAGTATTTGCCCTTTTCTTTACATAAAAAGTTAATTTGTGTAACACTTTCATTGATATCATTCTGTATAATTTTGTATAACTTTGTTTAGAACTTAAGTCTATATTCTGTATTTGTTTATCAGTTGTTGGATAAGGGGAGTCGGACAGTCCTATATCCCCATGTTAATTTGTACAACTTTAAGGTACATTTATCATGATCTGGGCAAGTTATAATGTTGATTTTTGTTGTTGTTTTAAAATGCACATCTTTGTCCACACTTTTAAGTATAGATAATTAAAATATCTGTCTCGGTTCTATTTATTTTATATTTTTAAATATATTCATTTTTTTTCAAACATTAAATCATTTAATTTTTTTTAAATAAACCAGGGTATGGATACAAGAAAAAAATGTATTTTAAATGTGAGCAAAAATTATCCAAAATATCTCAGATAGTACTGTAGAAAATGTATATTATGTGTGAAAAACGCAACTGTCGCAACTACGGCCGATAAAGCTAGAAAACTTAGTTTAGTGGGAAATTACTACCCCGTCTGCATTTCTTCTCAAATTCTTGTACCGCCCTTTCAGCTTTCGCAATTCTGAGCTCGTCCATTTTTTCATCCGTTCAACACAGTAGACGAATTGGCATGAGTAATGCCTAACTTGTCCAAAACTTTGCATTTCACAATATTTCCTTCATTTTATGTTGCAATAGCCTCATATATGCCCATTTCTAGAGTAGTTCTCATTACAAAGGCGGTTTTTGGCAACCTAGACCAGATTACATTATTTAACTACTCGCATTTTTGGTGCCACCATGAAGACATCTGCTGAGTAGCTCAGGGCGTGACAAATCTTTTAAAAAACGGGTTTAATCTTTTCCATGACGACCTTGTCTAGGTGTGTGTGTGTTTTATGGTCATACTGTTCATCGTTCTCAAAACATCATTCATTAGTAGTACTATAAAAAATGTTTTTAAAAATGTCATCACTCGTCCGTCTGGGCTTTTTGGGGGCTAAAAATCACTATACATACTTTTATAAATTATGTAATATAACAAAAAGTAATGGTCCGATTTAACTGAATTTAAAAAAAAATTAATGAACCCGTGAATAAATAAAAGCAAAACATAAAAAATAGTTTTTCTTATAGTATTTATTGTCCGACTCCCCATAAAGTACTTGTTTTGCAGCATAAATGGCGGATCATATGATAGACAGGATTATTGCCAATATAATGTAAACACAGTTTTGCATAGTAACTAACGCGTTTATGGAAACTTTATAAACTTAATAACAATATTTATATAAATTGTTTAGTTTGAGGTATTCCACGAGATTAGTTTCAGTTAGTAGTGGATTTTAAGGTTTGAGGTGCTGGAAGAGGATAATTTTTCTTCTTGTTTTTAAACGTTCATAGTAGAGTATAAGTAAAACACCTATGTTTACAGATTAGAATAGGTTTTTATCAAATACTTATTGTATAATATATTCCTGTAAGTAACCTATTTATTTAATATAAACGTAATTCATTCATGATTTTAATCATATGCTTTGTATTGTCATTCTTTGTACTACTGTATTTATCAGGCGGTAAATTATTAAACGGTGGTTGGTGGTAAAAATTAAATTTTATTATTTTTATTGTTTAAATTGATTGGGTGAGGTTCAAAATATTTTTTTTAAACGTCGCTACAGAAATGACAAACTATGTAAAACCAGGTAAATTTTTGGCCTATATATTATTTTATTAAATTAACACCTAATGAAGTTTAATTTGATATATTTTACACTTTCTACCTAGTTTTATTAGAATGCAGTTTTCAATTTCATATCCATTATTAAAACGTATTTTCGTTTTATAAATTAATTTTGAAATAGCCAACGAGTTGAACATTTTTAGTGTACTGTTTGTAAAACAATAATAATAAAAGTAATATAATTTGTGTATTTAAAAGCTAGTTAAATAATTTAAGAAAACATTTCGCAGACTATAAAAATTTCCACTTTTATTATTGGGCATATTTTTTATGCTGTACCTAGAGATAACCATACGTTATTTTGTATACAGCTCATTTAACGGTTAGTTAGATTAAATCACCCATCTAATAAAATACTTAACTATCTGATCACAATATGTATTTACTTTTTTATATTTAATATATTTATATGAGTTTATAGTATTCTTTCGTTTTCGTTTGATAAAATATTTTTCTAGCAAATATTTCTTGGCAGGCGTCTCAACGTGTCATTTAAAATCCTTTTAGTGCCAGGTCCAATATTCAAGATTCGTCTAAAAGTGCCAAGCCGTTTTTTGCATTTTTGTAGTGCTTTTATATAACATTTCATAACTTATAAATTATTCATTCTATACTAATAGCATTTTTAACTCGCCTAGAAAAGACGATAGGCCTACTAATGCTGATTCTCAGATTGAAATTGATCAACTTTTATTACACAAATTTAAAAAAATCTCAAACTACTGGTTTTAAAACTAAAATTTTTTAAAAACTGAGTTTGTAGTGCCATTTGCCATTTGTAGCACTAGTTGAATCATTCACTATCATATTAAAGCACCACTATTATTGAGGAAGAATATATGTTATACATTATTAGAAAAATCATTAAAATCAAACAAAAAAACTAAATTTAAAAAAACTAAGTTTATGTCATGCACCTTTTGTTTTACAAAAAACAAAATTGTTAAAAATGGTAACTATTTACACTACAGTAATTAAAAATAATTATCCAATTACTACCATTTTTATCTTTAATCTATAATTCTATAATTTATTAGAAATATTCCATAAAAATAAAAAATAAAAAATAAATAAAAATATACTGAAAGTACAAGTTTATTTTCCACACTTTGTAGTAAAAGAAAATTATTTATGCCTACAATATTTATAAAAATATATTAACTATTTACATGATACTAAACTGAGGATTGAAAATGTCTTAATAGATTTTAAATAAAACAAAGAGCTGAAGTAAACACTCTAGACCTAAATAGTTAATATTAAACAAAGTTTGTAGGTTAGCTAGGCCTAGTCTACAGTAAATATCACTAAAGAAAACCAAATTATGAATATCAAACTAAATGAACAACACAAGTTAATTAAAATAAAACGCAATACCAAAAAACACAAGTCTACTGCCCTAAAATGTATGAAAATACAATAATCATTCTAATAAACACAAAACCGTAACAATGGAACGGAACTGCTAGACCGGAACAGCTGTTCATTAAATCGATAGTATTTCGACTATAATCTGTCCAAATAAGTAGATTTTTACATCGAATTAGAGCTAAAAGATTGCTTTATACAAGTAAGTGAATGCCAACACCATCTGTTAGAGTTCATAGGAACTAAGTGCACAAATATGAAATGCACGTTGGCTCTTCTTGGATACGTATGTCGTCACGCCGATCGCATAAAGGGTTAAGATAATTTGTACCAAAGTTCCTGCTCTTTAAACTGCTATTTGTGTCAAATTTTAATTCACATATACAAGCATTTGTCTTTAATATCTTTGTTTATGACCTGAATTTTTTATTATTAATTTTGTTTTGTGAATATTTTGTTGTCCTATCGTATTGATAATACTTAATAATACGTATTAATACTTATTAAGAACGTAGTTGACGCAGAATCATGTTCTTATGCATTTCAGGCGATATAGAGAACACTGAGCATTTTTTTGGCTCTTGTTCTTTCGGATTTTGTGTATTTAGTGTGTTAAGTTGAAAGTGTTACTATAAGTGCATTTTATATAACTGTATTTTTTTTTTTTTTGTTATTGTAAAACTTGCTAATCTGGCAGACGGCTTCGGCCATGCTATTATGGATTATGGATTGGTTATAATTGTGCATAATAATATAAAATCATTTTATTTTCGTTTGTTCAAAGTAATGTATTATTAATTTTTTGAGGTTTAATAAATGCATATATTATTATTATTAACAAGATAGTTATATATATTGATTTTAATGAATGCAATACAGATATTTTGTGGAATTCGATTATACCGTTATAATTTTGTTGTGTTTAACAGGGATGTTGCTATAACGTGAGAACTAGTGCTGTGGTCCAATTATTCTTTAAATCAAGCAACAATTTTAAAACTGCTTAAGTACAATTACCATTTGAATTTGTAAAATTAGTAAAGTTTGAAATTTTTAATGACAAGTGAAGACAAAATATTGACAAAAAATATACGGAAAGTGCTCATTCAAATGGAATAACATCTAATCAATACCAGACCACTAGTTCTCGAGTTATTATTAAGTTATACGGAAATGTATTATCAGTTATTTCTTATATATTTTTTCCTTCAGGTGGCGGACCTCCAGACAAGCCTTGCAAGGTATGTAGACGGTTTGAACAAAACAATTAAACACATTTGAAATCAATTATATTTTAACCTTAAGACTAGGGTAATAATAGTAAGGATTTTTAAATTGATTGCATATTTCCTTAATTTCTGTATAAATAAAAAATAATACACGACTCTCGGTATCAAATGGAAAGTAAAGCTAGATTACTATGTCTATGTTTGCCTTGTAAACTAAAAATATATCAGACCAGAAAAAAATAAATTTATTTACACTTGTTTTTATTTTTACGATTATTTTAAGTTTTTTTTCCGTATAATTTGATATATGAGTATGATATATAAATATGATATATATGGGGGAAATATGACTAGAAACATGCATAAAAATATGTTTTGTTTTGAGCGATAAACATTTGCGGGACTATTATATAGATACAGCTTGAATTTAATAAATCAAGGGAGGCTAAATTTACTTGCGTTTTCCGAAAGTGGTGTTTTTTACATGCTTTTCTTCAACTCGCTACCGTTCAACCGGTGGATGGACCGATGCACGGCAGAGCTCTATAACAAGGGCTAAACCGTTTCTTTGATCTCGGCACTGTGCCGCCAGTTTCACTCTGACGTCACTGTGCTGATAACTGCAATTCAACAGCAGTGGACTCCTTGTGCGCGCAGTCGTTAACTCGCTGTTGTAACTCGACGGAAAAGCTTCAGTAAAATAAAACTTAGATATTCTTAATCTACATAAACTACGGATTCTAACAGTATAAACAAGTTTTATTTTAACAGGTATTTCGAATTTTAATAATTGAAAATATTTGAGAATTATCACTAACTGACATGGAAAAGTTACTAAGCGAGGAAATTTTTTATTTTTGGGTTATAAACAAACTTCCAGCGAGAAAGTTATAGCCAATGAATTGATCTAAACTATCCAATTCACCGATTTGTGATAAAATGATTACGTCATTATGAAATTGTTTTTTTTTAAATGAGCGCGAGGAGTTGCCTTGCCGCCACTCATGAAGTACAGTTGATTGATATGGGAATACTGTTAGAATCCGTAGTTTATGTAGATTAAGAATATCTAAATTTTATTTTACTGAAGCCTTTCGATCGAGTTACAACAGCGAGTAAACGACTGCGCGCACATTACTGAAATATTACCAGCTAGTGTGTATCAGCATCGTGACGTCATAGGCGATCGATACTGGGTCACTGTAAATGATCAAAATGGTATAGCCCTTGTTGTAGAGCCCTGGGTGCACGGTTGCCTCGGGCTGCTCAGTATAGCACGGAGTTCCAAAAATATCACTCCCCATGCTTTTTGGGTGTGTTTATTTTGTGAAAAGTTTATGGATAGGAAAGCATGAGTTAAACTTATTCTTTTTCATTTATTTTATTCAACTTTATGTACCTTTTCCATAATAGAGGCCTGAAGCTTTACCACAAATTCCTCATACGTGTATAACTTATTTTATGATTAATTTAATTTGTCCCTTAGTTGAATCCCATACTGTCCTTATTGGTTTCAAACAATATAATTGACTCGTGCAACAGAAGTAAAGTTTGATTTGTTTTCGTTTAGTAAAGATATGTTTCTGCCAATTCGGGGGTCCGTATAAAAAAAACCAAACTATTTTACATCTGTTGTTTTAGTGGTGTTTTCATAGTTACTGGTGGAATTGTATGTTAATTAAATTAAAACATTTGTACTATTTAAAAAAAAAAAACTTAACCTAAAAATAAAACAGTATACAATGGAAAATATAAAGTGAAATTAAATGCACTTATTCTTCCTTTACAAAATGCTAATTTCTAATGTAAAACATTTAATTCATGTAATAAACAGACGATCTATGTATCTACAATAAAGACATATTTTAAGGCCTAAATTTGCTGCGTATGTCGGTAGCTAAAAGCTCAATATTTGTATTTCCACTTATGTCGGAAAACGCAAAAAGAAGATTTCCAGTTTGACAGAAAAATTTCAAAAGACCTCTAAATACGCAACAGGCTTATAGTAAGCATTAGATAATATTTTATTAGACAACAATAACACTTTTAAGGTAATAAATAAGTTCTGCCAACTTTATTGAAATAATTTTCAATAAGGGACATCCTACTATATATTTTTTTTTTGTGCACAAGTAGTGTAAAACACTGAAGCTATAAACACATTGCCGTCACGTCACGTGAGCTCATGCGATGTCACACTGTCACATATTTAATGTGATATCGTGCTAAGAAGTACACTGCCGTCACGCCTCATCATCTTGCAAGTGTCTCATCAATATGAAATAAAATCAAATGAAATATATTATTTGTATCTTTATTGTGATATACAATAATCTTTATAGAAACAAAATTTTAACAAATAGATCTTCAGTTTTATAAAAACTTTATAGTCTGGTAAACCATTTGATTTATCAATAAGAAATAAAAAGTAAATAAAACATAATATTTTTTATCTTTCTTTCGATAAAATATAATAATATTATATACATAAAAAATATTACCAAATAGGCCTAGCGTTTTAAAAAATCTGGATTCAGTGCAAAATAGATTAACTGAACCGAAATAATGTGGAAAATACGTGAGCTCACGTCTCCCGAGTGAGGGAGCCCAGATCTTTATCACGTGATCTCACGAGTAAGCCCGCGTCGTTATGCGCGTGATGTGAGGTGACAACAATGTATTCTAGTCCATTAACAGTGTTGGCTCGTGGCGTGAGACGACATGAAATTATGTGAACTCGCGTGACGTGACGGCAGAGTGTTTCTACCTTTATGAACATACTACATGAGGAATGTGTTAAATTGCCTGTTGGTTATGTGCTCAGATGTTGTACAATAAAAATGTGCACACAGACATTCAGCTTAGACAAGTGATGGCCGTAAAAACTGAGCACCAAAACTATTATTATTTGAAAGGGAAGTACAATGTTTGTGCAGGAGGAAAGAACTGCTATAGGCTACTCCACCTTTACCATGATAAAACTACAGTATATTATTTTGGAGAAAAGGTGGATATACAATGATTGTGGTTTTAGCCATCGATATAAAAATTATAAAATCATGTTAATATTTTTAAAATAAAGGACATATAAATATATAAATATATATATATATATATATATATATATATATATATTAGAAATTAATTGTTTATGAACATCTAATCGTTAAGTTTATAATGTAAATTGGTAATGAAATGTGAAACAAGGGTAATCTGTTCTTATGTTTATTCGTTTTGATTTTCAGAAGTTCTACGGAGGAAGTGAAAGTTGAGTTCTTACGTATTGAGTTTCTCAAGAACCACAAAACCGATGATTTATTAATATTTAACATTTGTTTTGATATGCTCTTGTTTAATAAAATGTGCAACTGATTTATTTAGTCATTCCTGTTTATAATAGTAGATAAACCATCAACATAATTGTCGATTTTATGAGTGTGAATGCAATACACACATATAAATATCTTGTAAAAGTCATAGTACAGCGTTGATTCTTGAAATTAAAATTTATTTATTAATTTTAAGTCTCAACAAGAATATCAATATAATTAAATCATTTTTTGTTTTCCAATAGTATGACATTTAATTATTTTAGCTGTCTTCATCCCCATAAAGATTTGGGATCCTTGTCCCCCCCCCCCCCTCCTGTTTTCGTGGTAAAAGCTACTATTCGCACCAATATAAATGTCATCAGATGCTTATTCTATGTGCTGTTACTACTCTGTATGGTTACTGCTAGCTTTTCTACGAGTATTGGTTATTTCGAATGACTAAAACTGCCTTTTACTTAACATTTTCAGAAATTAGTTATCACTTTGTAAGTACGCTTTTGCTAAAATTTTATTTGGATTTCAGATTTGCGTAAACCGTAAACAGTATTGTGCCCATGTAAGTTTGTCAGACGGTAGGGCCACCGGGAGAGAGTTAATTTGACCGTAGATAATTTTTGGAAGTGATTATAATTTGTTTTTTTTACGATGCCTAAAGTTGGTATTTTTTTAATATCGTTTTAAATTCATCATTGACGGAATATCGTTTACCGTATTTGTGTAGTAATATGCCAATAGTAAACAAAATAGCTAAAGTAACGGCAAATGTTTTGTTTTTTGTAAATTTAACGGTTTTCGAGATAATTGACATGCACAAATTGAAATAGCCTCCATTTTGAAACGAGTAAATGAAATAAGTGATTATTTTCGCGAATTAGGCCATCCTTATAAAATTGTACCCGTCTCTACCGAAGCAATATATTAAAGGTATACTGAAGATCGTCGTAAGCCTTCAATTGAATTCGTGATCAACTAAGATCCTCCACGTCATCTGGAACGGGAGTCAATGCAATTACTTCCACTATGTTCTGCTACAATTTTGTCGCGATGACTTCCAGGCGCGTTTATGCAATGTTGATGCATACGGGCAGTTTGGGTTTTGCATACACAGCGCCGTTTGGTTCAACGTATACTCATGAGAAGCACTTTAAAATTTACACCGATTTTTACTTGCAAACCGATTTAAATGTTAGTCCAAGCTTATCTCAATACATCACTGAAAACAAATCCAAATTGGTCCAGTCATTGTGAAGATTAGTGTGCATAAACCCTCAGACAAAAATAAAGTTACAATTAGTATATATATGATAAAATACTTTATGAAAGCTTAGGTTCACTTCAATGTTTTTTATATCCGTATAGCACATATTATTATATTTCCAGAATATAAGACTAATAGTTAATTAATTAGCAATATAACGAGTAATTAATTCATGTTTTCGTTTCAGCCTAAAACGTTATGTTCTAAAAATAATACTATATTTCTATTGAGATTATAATGAACCTTTAGGAATGAATGAATTAAGAATACAAAACTAAAGTCAATTTTTTAATGGTTCCTTATCAATCTTATTATGAAAACTCAGAATTAAGGCGTACTGTTTTAAATCATTTGTATTGATCTAGGCTGAGCCTGAAATAAAATTGTAAGTTTGTATCGCTTCTCTACAAAACCAACAATATAAAATCTTAAATTAAACATACTACATCTTCCATCAAATATAGACAATAATTGACAATAATGTAGTTAAATATAGTAGAACTACATAAGTTGTAATTACTTCAAATAAAAACAAAACGCGAAACAATAAAATTCCCGAAGTATATAAAACACCAATTTGGGGAACAAAAACATCAAAATAATAATAAGACGAAAAAAAAGAAACAATATATTTATTTATATCTATTATTTACTACAAGTAAAGTCGAAGAAGGAAATGCAGCCGACCCAGTTCACACAAATAACCATTAAAATTACACAGAATCTAGAAAAACTCAAAAACATCTTCTAACATTTGATTGCATAACATCCGCAATACAATAAATTGCCTAACAATGAAACACAACGCAAAATTACCATTCTCAACATTTAAATCTATAGATCCACTTATATCACTAACATTCAGTCATTCACATTCAATAATATCACTCATCCGTTCCTTTTTTCATTTCTCAAGGAACAACATTAAAGAAGAAGTAAATGTTTTTTTCTTCAATTAAATGATTTCCCAATAATTTAATAAACATAAATTTATTTTTACATGTTTTAATATTTTTGGGTTAGCAATTAACAAACTTCAGTGCTAAATATGTACAAAATTACATGAATATTTAAATTTTAGGTTTATGGAAATTTACATTAAATTTATTTCCTAGTTATCTACTCATTGATATCAAGCTACTATTTTCATTCCCACTAGTGCTAAAAAAAAGTTCTCAAAACGTTATATAGGTACTTATAAAGTCCTCAATGGTAAAATATTCAAAATTTTAAACAGGAGTGATGTGTGCCAATTTTTCTGCATGTTTAAAATAATTAGTATGAAATACTTTTGCAATGTTATAATGGGTTTTGCTGTGATATAATACGCCCTTCCCAAACTGAGAGACTGTACTTTGCGTTCATCACAGCGTAGTAGAGTGTCTTTAAATATGCACATTGCTTATATATTTTAGCATATAAAAACTCGAATGTATTTGTTCAATTTATTTTTTAAGTAACTTATGTGTTTTTTCCATGTCAAGCTTGAGTCAACAAACAAAACTAAATATTTGATATAGTCAACCTGTTCTATAGAAGTGCAAGTGCCATCAAAGTTAACTTATAATTTATACTATGATACTTTAGTTGCTCAGCAAAGAAGGAGCTTCGGACACTACTGAAAATTATATATATATTGTCTTCGGTCTCTTGATCATATAACTTTGCATAAACGACCCACGCAATACAGACATATGTTATTCTACATTTTTTATTTTAATTGTTCCTCGGAATTAGCCTTATAAAACAGAGAGAAATCATCATAGGAAGCTACTACAAGGTAGCCCATAAACTTTCCATTGCTTAGGCTATTATACAGGTTGTTCGTTTGAAAACTTCAAACTCGCATTAAAAGACTTATAGAACAAGTAGGCCTATCAAAATTCTGTAAACGGGGAATACTAATTGGGGGAATCAAAAAAAAATATGTTAAAAAATGGGGGTGATCACCCCCATGCCTCCTTACCCAAAGTAAAAATTTTGAAATGGCAACGCATACCTTGTGACACCTCAAATTGAAGTTCATAAAAAATGCTGTATTTTGGTGAAAAAAATTTAAATCGGCCAGGCCGTTTGGTATCAGCAGCCAATATCGTTATTTCTTACACAACAATTACTTACTGCTAATAACACAACACCATTACTTCCTGAATGTAAGGATGTTTCCAAAAAGAAAAAATATTTGTTTAACGTAACAATTGCCAATTTTTGTATCAGTATATTTTGTAAGTGATAAGGACAAGTAAGTATCTTATCATTCTTTTATTTTCCTTCTCTACAGTATTTGTGGAGACTGGTTTCGTAAGTGGCCATCTCTGGACATATTTTTAGTTTCAACACCAAAGGTCGCCAATTTGGAACGCAGTTTAATTTGCTCAGTGACAGTGGTGAGTGCTGTACGTCTTGCTTCACAAGGAAAATGGTTTACAGCCTTCAAGAAAGAGTTGCGATTATTTTTATCTATTTATCAGAGAATAAGTGTGCGAATAGAACTGCTAACGCATTCAACACACTACATCCTGAAAGGAATATGTCACCTAGGTACATCATAGATTTAGTTACAAAATTTACTGAAAGTGGTTCAGTTAATAACAAGAAAATGTCTGGTAACGGAGTTGTAGACGAATTATTTCAAATTAAAGTGATTCATAATGTTGTTGAAAACCCCAATAAATCCATTCGTCAACTTGCTTTTGAAACGGGATTATCTGTTAGTTTCCTTCACAAAGCGTTGAAAATTTACAAATTTCATCCTTACAAAGTCCAGTCCAAGTTTGCCACGAACTTAATGAAGATGATTATGACCATCGGATTAAATTCTGTGAACAAATGAGTACACTCATTTTTGTCAATGAAAATGTTGTGAAAAACAATTACTTTAGTGATGAATGTACATTTTATGTTAACGGTTTTGTGAATAAACACAATTGCCGATTTTGGGCAGACCAAAACCCACATGTATTCGATGAAGGACCATCCCAGTGGCCTGAAAAAATTAATGTTTGAGCAGGAATACTTGGCGACACTATTGTTGGACCTGTATTTATCGAAGGAAACTTAAATGGAAAATTTTACTTAGATTTGATAGAAAACACTATTCACCCTCTTATTGTGGAAACACATGAAAACATGGCAAATGAAGTAGGCCAGTTAAATTTAGATGCGGATATGCTTTATTTTCAACAAGATGGAGCTTCCGTATGACAATGGCTGGATGCACACTACCCGGAACACTGATCGGTAGTAGAGTGGCCGGCACCTTTAGATTTTTAATGTAGGGTCACTTAAAATCAGTAATTTTAAAAACAACTCCCACCGGTGTTCAAGACAGTTTTTGAAGAAGTCTGCCACTGGGTTTCTATAAGTAGTGAACATTTTTAGGCGGTGTACATATCTTTCACCAAGAGTGAAACACTGCCCGTACGACGAAATTCGTCAAAGTACTTGTTCTTCCGGCATTACTTGGCGGCTGTGAAATCGTTCTTGAAACTCTACAGCAGTTCGTATCAATCTAGGAACACAGGATTTACCTAATTTATTCTCTGGAGTTGTAAGTACTGTTACACTCTAACTAACCCCAAACAAGAATGTAATAAACAGCATGGTCCGGCAACAATCAACAATGTGATCAGCTGTTGTGAATCACAAATAAATCTTCTACTCTAAGTACTTTTATATGTTGCAAAAGAGCTTTGATTTCTTGCTCTTTGTTAGATTTTTCTAATGGCAGCTTTGGAAGACAATATATAAGGTCTATGATCTTTGCACACATAATGCGATTCTCGCTCCCCGCACAGGCAGCATGTTAATTACATATCAGTTTAAAACTATAATTGATATTTACAAGTTGCCTTGAGTCTCTAATATACATAATTACGTGTGTGTAGTAAAACTAAAGGCTACTGGCACTTGTATTTAAAACAATCTGTCGAGAAATGTATAAACGTTTCCCAACGCACCAAAATAATTCTCCTTCAACCACAATGAAAGGGTCTCTCCCCCCTTCTAAAATATTGAATTATCTGAAATAAACAAAACAGAAAATAAAGAAAAGATATAAAATTATTAGAATTTAATTGGGCCTAAATATTGGGCAAATTATGATGTTTCCTGGAAACAAAAATACGTCAAACATTTGACCAAAACTTTGCTTGCTTACTCATCAACGTAAAAAAAATACTTTCATCAAACGATTTACATTATTGACCGAAGATACTTGGTAGAACTCCATTTTAATGAGAAAACAAACACAAAATTCGTTGTCAATTTTACAAAATGAATTCAATTTTCATTTTCACGTTCAAAAGAATTAACTTTTATTCAACAAATTGCTATAAATTATCGACATGATATCAAACTTTAGACAAATTTTAAAAACTAAATTAAAATATAACGCTAATCTACTTAATACTTGTATTCCTAACAGATAGTTCTAATAAAACCGCAACAAAATGGCGTAGAATCAACTACATTGGGAAGGTTTGCTATGCAGTTGGGAATAATATGAGAAAAGAAAAATTACTGTAAACCAGATTTACTACACGGACTTATTTAGAAAAAATGTTAGTAAACTGTATGGATAAAGTTTATGGATATACAAACGTGGTGTTCATAAACTGACATGTAACGTTTGTAATTCACCTTATGCAAAACTAGCCGTAGTTTTAAATGAAGGTTAAGTGAACACATAATAAGTTGGTGGTTTTGTCGTAATTACTCTAGATTTTCCAAGCATTTAAAAACACATCTAGTATCAGATTTTTTCAATACATTAATTTTAAGATTCTCCATGTCAATGATAAAAGTAGGAAAATAAATTCATTAGAATATCTAGCTTTAGATCTTAATTTAGCAGTAGATAATAATATTACAACCAAATACATTTGTTTTAAAATCATTAAAAATAGTTTTTCTGGATTCTGATAGTAAAAAATGTAGTAATATTGCCTGTAATGAACTGTATGGTTCAAACCACACAAATCTGATATTCTTATCCGTCCGGTTGTTTCCTTTGTACAGCCTCCTTCATATAATCTGGCAAAATTCACCCAACAAGTTTTCGAAGAATATTTCACAATTCCAACCAAAATTTGGGTTTAAAAAAACTATAGAATTAGTAAATAAGATTAAAGATATTAAAGTGTAATTTAATTACAAGCGAAAAGACATGACCAAGACCGGAATTTGAACCCAGGACCTTTACCATTCCGTGGTAACGCTCTGCCAATTGAGCCACTCATGATCGTACTAGATAGTGGTCGGAGTTATCTCACTTACAAATTGGCGAGACCGTAGTCTCGGTTAAAAGACAGCATCTGTTTTAAGAACAATGACTGCTTATCTGAAACTAAAAGAGTGACTTTATTGAACATTTATTGACTAAATTTGGAATAAATTTTGAGTGAGAACGAGATGGTGAATCAATGGAATACGCTGGAATTGGCTACGAAAGTATATGGTGTTTAGAATTAAGCTTGGTTTTTTGGATACTTATGGTGGTTCGTACACCAGACATAAGGAACATTTTCTTCTGACCTGTGGAGGTGCAGGGTCATTGATGATTTCTTGGATGTGAGTGTATCGAGACCCTTCGGCTCTGTGTTTGACTCTATTTGTTAGTTTTAGGATGTAGTCCTCGAGTGTGGGGATTGTGTGCCCTTGAAAGATGGTGACGTTCGATACGTACCATGGGGAGTTGGTGATCCAACGGAGAGTTTTGTTCTGGAAGGAATCCAACTTTTTCTTCCAAGAAACCAAGCTGGAGAGTACCAAGCTGGAGCTGCGTACGTAAGTACCGGTCTGATGTATGTTTTGTATATGGACAATCTGATACGAAGTGGTAGAGAGCTCTTGGCGTGGAAGGAGTCTGCCACGGACAGATTTAGCCCTTGACAGAGTTTGCTTGGCGTGATGGGACAGGTTTAATTTAGAGTCAAGCGTTATTCCAAGGTATCTGACTTTGCTTTGGTCCATGCTATGGGTGATTTGTTAAGAGTCAATTGGACTTTAGGAAATCTACATAGTGAAGAAAATTGGATGGCTTGCGATTTGTCTGTGTTCACTGCAGTTTTCCACATCCTGAGCCACGGCTGTAGGGCATCCAACTGTTGTTGAATGACCGACGAGTCATATTCTAGGTTCAGAGTCCTGTATTAGAACATGGCGTCATCATCAAAGAGTCGCAGTGATACTTTGGGGATGACCGGAATATCGTTACTGTACAGCAACGGACCAAGAACTGAGCCTTGGGGAACTCCTGCCGCGATGGGTCTAGGAGTGGAAAGTGTACCTTCGACAGCAACCTGGGACCATCTGCTGTCGAGGTACGAGCTTGAGATGTACATAGCATGGAGGAACTGGGCTGCGGGCTAGTTTGTAAAGCAGGCCTTCGTGCCATACTTTATAAAAAGCTTTTGATATGTCCAGGAATACTGCAATATATTGGTTTTTATTGTTGAAGCCATCAGAAAGGTCGTTGAGAACTTTTACAAGTTGAAGCGTTGTGGAATGTTCACTTTGTTCAAATTGCTCGGGACGAATTTGAGATGTTGGGTGAGCAGGGAATAAACTAATCTCTCAAAAACTTTAGATATCGTTGGAAGTAAAGAGATGGGCCTGTGATATTCAGGAAAAAGAGCAGATTTTTCGGGTTTGTGAATCGTGATTATTTTGGCTCCTTTCCATGATGAAGGGAAGTTACCTGTTCGCATGATTCCATTGAAGATATTTGTTATGATTGCTACCGTAGTAGATGGGATGTTGCGAAGCGCGGTGTTGCTCAAGTTGTCTATGCCAGGTGCTTTACGTGTAGGGAGTTTACTAATGAGATTGGCTACCTGGTCGCATCTGAAAGGGTCGGGGAGAGGCCCCTTGGTACAAGCAAGATATTTGTCAAGAAAATTTTCCACATGTTCTATGTGGTCATCATCATAGATACGTGCATTTGGAGTGAATTGGACTTGGAGTGAATTAGCGAACGTTTCAGATCTGTCCGTGGGTCTGTAGACTACACCATTACGCCCATGATTGGGTGTTTTTGTTGCTAGGAGCTGGCGATTTAGTTTCCATAGGGACCTGTCTTTTGGAGTTACTGTTGATAGGAATAGGTCCCATTCATCCTCAGTATGGGTGGCTAGTAGCGACTTTACTAGTTGGGTTTGGGCATTGAACAGCCTCTTGTCAGAGGGTGCTCGCAAAAATTGCCAATTTCGGCGAAGTTTTCTTTTCTTGGCCAGCTCCTCTTTGATATGAGGAGGGAGGTCCCAGACTCTTGGTCCCAGTTGTAGGGGAGGTGTAAGCACTGGAGTTTAGTGATGCAGTTATGTTAGTTTGGAGGTGGGCCACCTGATTTTCGATGTCACCTGGGGTGTTGATGTCTGCAGAGAGATTAGGGGTATGCCTGAGAAGGTATTCGTAATACTTCCTCCAGTTAACTCGTTTACCCTCCGTTTTAGGGGGTAGACGTTGATAGGGAGATGTGCCAACAGTTAAGATGATGGGGTAATGATCTGAGCTGAGATCGTCAATGCAGACCAGATCGTGGGAAAATTTAAAATCTCTTAACACGGCAATGTCAAGAATATCTGGTAAGCAATTGTTTCGCACAGGATAATGAGTCGCACTGGAACCGATCACTTTGATGTTTGGGTGATTCTGCATGAACTTTTGCAGCACTCTGCCGTGTGTATTTGCGATTCGACAGTTCCAGTCAGGATGTTTGGAGTTTAGATCGCCCTTTAGGATGGTTGAATCGTCCGATGAGAGAAACTTTTTGAGATGAGTGATTTTTAATGTGGCATTTGCAGGGATATATGCAGAGATTATGCGTATATCCGTCCCAAGGAAATTGATGCTGATTGCTGTATGCTCTATCGGATATAGTGGATCGTTATTAATCGTTTGATGAACGATCCGTCTGTGAACCAGTAAGGTCGTTCCACCCCCGGCATTACGAGCTTGAGTATTTTGACGATCTGTTCGATAGGTCGTATAGCATGGAATGTTGAAGTGATTGGATGGTCGGAGGTGAGTTTCTGATATTAGAGCAATATCGATGTTTCTTTCCTGGAGGAAGTTTCGGAGTTCAGCTTTACGACTGAGGACTCCACTGGCATTCCACGCGAGAATTTTGAGTTGTCTATCCATTTCGCATGAATAGGGCAACTAGGGAAGTTAGAGAATATTTATGATGATGGTTTTCGTATCGCTCTCCATTAGGAGTTTGGGAAGGATCTCTTGGATCCACTTGAGTACATCAGCGGTCGTGATGTTTTGTAGAAATCTGAGGACTGAGTCAGGTGATTCTGCTTTTGGAGATGTCGTAGCTGTGGTAGGTGTCCTTTTTGGGGACACTACCGCTTTTAAAGGTGGGGGAATGGTTGCCACTTACTTTTGTGGAATTGGTTTTGTGACGGCAGCAGGAGCCTTTTTAGGAGCCCGTTGCGCCTTTGGTGCCTTTCGTAGCCTTGGCGTATGATTTGTTGGCGACATTTTTGACTGGAGGGGTTGGCTGGATCTCCATTGAAGACGATGTTGAAGTTGATGGTTGCTGTGGAGGTGGTGGCGGTGGTGGTGGCGGAGGCATGGGTGCCCTTGTAGAAGATGGTAACTGTGGGGGAGGGACGCACCCAGTGGGTGCCCTGCGTTGGTGAACCCCCTTGTTAATACTGGCTTGCTCCGCGTACGCGGGACATCCTCTGCAGTTTGAAGGTTGCTCCCCTCCGCAGTTAACACACTTGGGAGGATCCTCCCCGGATTTGCGACACTCTGTCATATCGTGCTCATAAGCACATTTCAGACAGCGAGCCGGTAGATGACAGTTTAGGGAACAGTGCCCAAACCGCTGGCATTTGTAGCATTGAGCTACAGCTGATTTAGGATGATAGGTGTCCACAGTCACCTTGATATAAAACATATGTGTAATCGCGTACACGGCGTGGACGAGGGCTCTCCTCTTGAGTGATACCAGAAACACATGGATAGGTTGTTTCTGTGAGTTGGTGATGGGGGTGCAAGATGTTGGAGTTAAACACCTGTGTTCCAGATTCTGGATAATATCATTTGGTGAAGTGGAGTAAGGGATACCCTTTATCACGACCTTCACTTCCATCTCTGAAGGAGGAGTGAAGGTGTGGAAATGAGCCCCTAGGTGTAGAAGCGTTGCCTGGATGGTTCGAAACTGGTAGATTGTTTTAGGAATAATCCTGAAGCTGTTTCCGCGGCAGCTAACTTCTAGCTGACCGCCAGTCGATTTGTTTAGCTCTTGAAAGATAGATTGCCAATTCTTTGGATTTTCTAGAATGATTGGTGGAACCTTTTCTTTATGTTGATAAACTGGCTTTGAAGTTGATTGGTTGCTACCGTCAGATTGCTAGCCTGGAAGATTTTCCTGAGATGCATTCATTTTTTGGAGTTTTCGGCTGACTAATTTGAAGTTATTATCAGACTGCCCGTTTTTGGAAGTAGAAGGTTGGTCCTTAAAAGGGCCGTTGCCTTCTGCAGAGATTGGCTGGGAAGTGAGAGTTGTTGAATTTGAGGTTTGGTCCTGAAAAGAGCCATGTTCCTCTACCGATTTTGAATTAGAGGCTTGGTCCTTTAAAGGACCTTTTGCCTTGACTGATTTTGAATTAGAGGCTTGGTTCTTAAAAGGGCCGTTTGCCTCGGCATTACTGTCCGCCAGAGTGACGAACTTAGTTGGCTTGACCAAAACCTTCCCTTTGGCCAAACGAGGGACACCAAGGCTATCTTCGTATCCCACGGAGAGTCGGTGCGCCAAAAAGGTGGGTTTGGCCGGTTATGTAGTCCCCAGTAGACTGAAGTGGCTCGAGACGGCAGGCAGGACGTCCACTCGATAAATTAAAGTTGGCCCGTAAGACGAATTCACTATAAAAATCAACTGACACTATAACTTCCGCAGGTCCGGTACTTCTCACCAAGAAGACAAGTAGAGGAGGCACAAGTTTCTCACAAGATATCCTCCGAGACGTCTTAGAGCACAGGCGTACCACTAAATGTCTAAGATGTTCCTCTGGACTGTGTTCTCCCTCTACTATAGAAGTGTTTCTTATGAGATCTGCCAGTAGACTGATGAAAAGATGTTATCTCACTTGTACGATTTATTGCATTTATTGAACAAATAGATTGAATACCTAGCATAAACGAAATACAAAATAATAAAAAGCAACACCACTGTAAGCTGCAAATGAATGAAGATTGTTTTCAATGTCGTATATACGAGATATTCAGTCTATTCGTTCAATATTATGCAGTAAACCGTACAATTGAGATAACATCGACCAATATCTGGTGTGATAAGAGTAGCTCAGTTGGTAGAGCGTTACCACGGAATGGTAAAGGTCCTAGGTTTAAATCGCGGTCTTGGTTCATGGTTTTCCACTTGTAATTAAATTAAATTAACCCTTATTGGGGAAGGGTGTAAGCAGAAAAATATTAAAAATTAAAAATTATATTAAAGTGTTTTAACGCAAAAATTATGTAATTAGACGTTAAAAGTTTATTCAAAAGACGTTTTCCTGTCATAGACTGTTGACCCTTGTACAGCTATAATGTTGATGAATGTATTTAAAGTATGTCTTGATCAAAATCATTTTCAGTTTCAAAACAATATTTTTGCTCAAGTTGGTGGTTTATCAGTAGGGTCTCTCATGGCGCCAACAAACCATGGTCGGCTAGACTCAATACTTTTTTAAATTTTAAAAAAATTTAGTGTTTGTTTTTCATTATTTACAACAAAGTTCAGCCGGTTGAGTCCATTTAGAAAAGTGAGAGTTGTGAATTTGAGTATAACAGAAATTTGGTATAACTATTTTACTTTCCTGAGTTTATTTGTCACAAAACTACTTAGAACCCCTTCAAACTCGAACTTTTGCAGAAAGCCATCTAAAATAATAATTTTACAATGAGTACAACATATAATAATACAAACGTCTAGAGAAAAAGCTTTTATCCATATCAATCATGTATTTATTACTTTCGAACTTTTCTTGTTTTATCTTTCCAGGATCTTTCTTAAACAAGCTGCTTGTGGGGCTCCTCCTGAGAGCGCAAAAAAGCTTCGGGGGGGGGGGGGGGGCTGCTTTCTTTGTTTTATGGTTAATCCTTGCTTTCCACCGGTGATCCCTCGCTTGGCCAAAGGGAAGGTTTTGGTCAAGCCAACTAGGTTCGTCACTCTGGTGGACAGCAATGCCGAGGCAAACAGCCCTTTTAAGGACCAAGCCTCCAAATCAAAATCAGTCGAGGAAAACGGCCCTTTTCAGGACTAAGCCTCAAATTCAAAATCTCTCACTGCCCAGCCAATCTTTGTAAAGGACAACGGCCCTTTTAAGGACCAACCTTCTTCGTCCAAAATGGACAATCTAATAACAACTTTCAATTAGTCAGCCGAAAACGGCAAAAACTTCAAGAAAATCTTTAGGCTACCAATCTGACGGTAGCAACCAATTAGCTTCAGCTTCAAAGCCAGTTTCTCAGCCCAAGGAAAAGTTCCACCAATTATCCTAGACAATCCAAAGAATTGGCAATCAATCTTTCACGAGCTAAACAGATCCACTGGCGGTCTGCTAGAAGTTAGCTGCCGCGGAAACAGCTTCAGGATTATTCCTAAAACCATCGACCAGTTTCGAACCATCCAGGCAACGCTTCTAAATCTAGGGGCTCATTTCCACACCTTCACTCCTCCTTCGGAGAAGGAAGTGAAAGTTGTGCTAAAGAGTATCCCTTACACCACTTCACCAAGTGATATCCCTTACACCACTTCACCAAGTGATATCCCTTACACCACTTCACCAAGTGATATTATCCAGGATTTGGAACTCATGGGTTTAACTCCAACATCTTGCACTTTGCACTCCCATCACCAACTCACAGAAACAACCAATTAATGTGTTTCTGATATCACTCAAGAGAACAGCTCTCGTCCGTGCCACATGTTTTACATTTTACATCAAGGTGAATGAGGACACCTCTATCATCCTAAATAAGCTGTAGCTCAGTGGGAGAAGATAACCACCTAGGTTTTTCGCCTTAAAAAAAAAAAAAAAAAAAAAAACTCAGTGGGGACTACGGTTTTGCCAATTTGCTAGAATAGAGTATATTACGTCCATCGAATAGTGACCAAATCATCAGATCCTACCTGGAGCCCGAAAAGTCAACATCATTAAAATCAGATCCTACCTGGACTCTACCGAACCAACACCATCAGAACAGATTCTACCTGGACACTGGAGAACCATCAACAAGTGAACTCGCCAACTAACCATCAAGTGGAATACGAAGCAACTGTACACATCTTGCAATCTGGAAATGGGAAAGAGCCATAATCCCTCAAACCGAGGCACCTCAGCCAAAGAGGAAGATAGCCCCAAAAAGGGAAGCTAAAGTGAGGGAGTGTTGCCGACTCGTCAGGATAAATCAGATAATAAATTTTGTACTATTCTAATTCATCTTGTTCTTACGTCTACAACACCCTCTTCACTTCACAGCGCAAAAACAGCAACATAAAAAGAAGATCGTTCCCGGAAAAGAGGCTAGAACCTCCGCCATAGCTCCGGCTACGAGACATCCGAAACATACTCACGCTCTTCAAGCTACATACGGCCCTTTTAAGGACCGACACAAAGTACAGTAGTTTTTTTTATCAGTTTTTTTTTTTGACTACAGTCTTGGTTGGGGGGCATTGCGCAACTTTGCTCTGAGCTACTGTGTTTCACCACGGCACTTTGGTAAGGGTGTTGTGATCTATCGTCACAAACTACGCTACGCAACGCAACGACAGCGCAGCGCTACGAACTCCTCACAGGCTTCAACTTCAATAGCAAGCCCTTCAGGCACAAGTTCTTAAACACATTCGGCCCTTTTCATTACCGAATTAGCAAGTAGTAGGAGTAGAACAAACACCGTTTTGACGGGGAAACAAAACATAAAATTCTCATTCAGGCAACTAGCTTTTGAAAACCCTGTCGTACTTGTCGAATCTAAGTCTGAAATCTAGTCCAAAGCCTCAGACAGCCCTCAGGTACACACTTAAAGAAACAAAGAGTGCAATAAACCTTCTCAGTAAACGAGGAGCAACTATAATTCTTCAGTAAATCCTCTCGCGTTTTAAAATAAGTGGTAATGAAATTGACGACCTGCCAGGTAAAAAGGGTACACCGTTGCAAAAGAATAAACATATTACACTGTATAAAAATCAATAGTAAGAATAGTAAAAACAAAAGGTATATTTACCAATAAGACCAGAATTGCCTCTAGTGTTAAACTATGGTGAAAACATTAGAGAATTTCAGATGTAATATCAGTTAGACTACCTTGATAGACATCTCCATCGGTCATGTTATGTAAATCCTTGAGGCCTGGTAAATGATTTTTGGCTATGTAGTAATTGATAGCAGAAAACTAGTACTTATTTATTTTCTTACTTTACAGTCTTTCTATTTACTATGGGTAAATAAAAAAAGAACCACAAAAATTAGTAATGCAAAATAATATCTGAACAGCTTAATAAAAAGTTATATTTAAGTTATTTAACTATCATGATGCACATTTAGATGCCATGCCAATATCATCAGAGTGTATTAACTACTGAACCACCTCTCAAGAACTGTCAGGTTACACCCAGTCACACCTTACTCGGTTGAAAGTTGGCGGAGTGACGATAACCACTACAAACAAATAAAGCAAAACAAACAACTTTATAGTTGTTTGTAAATATTTAGTTTTTAGGTTATATTTATACTTTTCGTAAGGTCAAAAATTCTTTAGGCGCGTTGAGCACTTTTTTCATGGAGAAAAGAGATTAGCCTCGCGTCTGTGTCATCGTCATTTTACGGCTCCGTCACTCTCCGCAATTATTTAAGACACAGTTGCATTCCCACATTTATTTAAGGCTTTGACACATCTCCGCAATTATTTAAGACACGGTTGCATTTCCACATTTATTTTAGGCTTT
>JAGFPH010005486.1:13651-23856 GCA_018207615.1 Philaenus spumarius | reverse complement strand
ACGGATCCTTAAATAATTGTGGGTATGGACGGAGCCTGAAACAATTGAGGAGATCCGATAGAGCGGTTAATAATTGCGTAGATGCGATGGAGCCTTAAACAATTTCTAATATGTGTCAGAGCCTTAAACAAATAAGGGAATGCAAATGTGTCTCAAACAATTGTGGAGATGAGACGTACCCTTCAATATTTGCGGAGATGAGACGGATCCTTAAATAATTGTGGGCATGCGACGGAGCCTTAAATAATTGTGGAGATCCGATGGAGCCTTAAATAATTTTAAAGATGCGATGGAGCCTTAAATAATTGCGAATATGTGTCAGAGCCTTAAATAAATGTGGGAATGCAACTGTGTCTTAAATAATTGCGGAGATATGACGGAGCCGTAAAACATTTCTAATATGCGACAGAGCCTCAAACAAATAAGGGAGTGCAACTTTGTCTTTAATAATTGTGGAGATGTGACGTACCCTTCAATATTGCGGAAATGCAATGGAGACTTAAATAATTGTGGGTAAGCGATGGAGCCTTAAACAATTGTGGAGATCCGATGGAGCGTTAAATAATTGCGTAGATGCGACAGAGCCTTAAAACATTTCTAATATGCGTCAGAGCCTCAAACAAATAAGGGAATGCAACTGTGTCTTAAATAATTGTGGAGATATGACGGAGCCGTAAAACATTTCTAATATGCGACAGAGCCTCAAACAAATAAGGGAATGCAACTGTGTCTTAAATAATTGTGGAGATGAGACGTACCCTTCAATATTTGCGGAGATGAGACGGATCCTTAAATAATTGTGGGCATGCGACGGAGCCTTAAATAATTGTGGAGATCCGATGGAGCCTTAAATAATTTTAAAGATGCGATGGAGCCTTAAATAATTGCGAATATGTGTCAGAGCTTTAAATAAATGAGGGAATGCAACAGTGTCTTAAATAATTGCGGAGATGTGACGGAGCCGTAAAATGACGATGACGCAGACGCAAGGTTAATCATTTTTCTCCATGGAAAAAGTGCTCAATGCACCTAAAGAAGTTTTCACTTTAAGAAAAATATAATTATAACCTAAAAACCAAAATTGACAACAAGAAAATATAAAGACAAGATACTAATGTAAAACATTTCATTTTTATAACTTGAACACACCAAACAACTTTAAAACCTTATAATAAAAATCTATGACGAGTTTCAAGTCGATATTTTAAAAACTGCGATATTTTTAGAAGCTTTATTAGCACTACACTTTCCACGGATTAAACATTTGTATGATTTAGTTGCATTTAAATTAAATTTAACTGTATTATGACTTTTTTCATAAAAATCTCGAAAAGAAAGTGAATACAACAACACATTTAAATGAAATAATAATCGAATAACAGCTGAAAAATCCGTTTTCTTTGTGCACTAACACCTTATTTTGATAAAATAATACTATTATTATTTTCTTAGAACAAAAGAAAAACATTCACATGAAAATGGTAAAATTCTCGTATATCAACAACAAAATGGACAAATTCCCAGCTTACAAACAGAGATGACATCAAAATTGATATGCTTTGTATAAAAACACAGGACTTTCAATATTATTTATTTATACAACATAAAATTAATTACAATTGAAATGACCATAAATAGAGAACCAAATTAATTTAAAATAGGGTACTGCAATAAAACCGGCTTTCCAAAAGTGAAGCTAAATTTATTAAAAACGATAAGAAATTAATCTAACACATCTTAAATATTTATGAAATGAAAATACATTTTCGTCACTGTTCAGGTGAATTTTCCTTTTTTTAAACCATGTATTTTTAATATTGGTTGAGTAATTAAGATTAGTAAAAACTTAATTAATGCAATTTTACCGAGACTATCAAAAATAGAATTTAAACAAATATATTCCAAAAAGGTGCTTAGTCTGAATAATATTCAGATGCTCTTTGAGGACTGATTTTGTTCTTCCAAATCTCAAAGCAGTTGTTGAAATTAATATGCTCGGTATTCCAAAAAGCTTCATTGATGATGATTGGTTTAAATAATGTTGAAGTAGATTTAAGCTTAATTATAACTGATATTTTAAACGAAGATACTGTGTTATTAAATGGTTGAACCGGTAGTTATTTTACTGCCAATGTAAAAATTGAATTAACTCGCACCTCATCGCTCCACTCAGTTATACCAATCTCAATGAAGAGATTTTTCAACGATTAACGAATAATAACGATTAATTTTTCTTTCCTTTCAAATGTTACTTTCCACACATTCTATAGATAAGTAACCTTTATAAAACCTTTATAACCACACATCCTTTAATAACCTACAAAAAAATGCATATTATTTAATTTAGAAAATTTTTGTGTGTTAGTTATTCAAATCATTTCTTTTCTCTCTCTCTCTCTCTCTCGACTTGGCAACTTTTACAATCTTTATCCTGTGTAGGATAAAATCACTTTTCATTTGATTTAAATTACTTATGTTTATTAAATGCCGTTAACCGCTGTTCCGAATTCCATTTTGTTTTCAAAGACATATTTCTTCTACGTGTTTGTTTTTCTTGAAAGGGTTCCGTCTACAACATTGTTTATGAATAAAACACTTTTCCGAAATCAACTGTTTCTCTTTTCTAAATTTATATTCGTTTCTCTTTACTCTAATATTTATTTCTTTACTTAATATTTTTAAATTATTTGAATATTCGATTTTTTTAAATTTTCTTCCACATTTAGTCTAATCGCATTTAAACGTACTATTAAAATAAGTGTTGTATATTTTTTAAATGTCCAGTTCTGGTTATTATTATACGTAACAATCATTCAACATTCTAACGCAACAATTATTTCTATAGTTTTGATATTTCCTGCATTTTATGTATTTTAACGCCAGTCCTTGTTGCTAGCCAAAAGTCTTGTAATTCTTTACACCACGAAGTGTACCTAAAAAATGTATCGCAGACTTGATTATTTTTCTCTTTATTTATGCACCAAATTCAAATATGTCATTGCCAACATTAAAATTGTAAAGTGATTTGATATATGATTTATTTATGATTTAAAGTGATGAATTATTAAAACTGTTCTCAAATTACAATTTATTATATCCATGTTCATAGTTTCATAGTGATAATCAATAAAGTTATGGTATTTTTTTCTCTTTTGTTTTTTTTAGAAAACGTTTTTATTAACTCTTTAAAATCGATGTACCTAATGACATGTCATTCAAGTGCCATAACTCATTTAGTTTGATCTCATTTAGTGAGATCATTTAGTTTGGTTTGTCCAGTTGCTAACTAGATTTTACTCCCCTAAATACTGAATTCCCACCACTACAGTTGTCACAAAAAACCATAGTGGTTGTATAGGATCGAAATGAATACATTGAAATAAATTTAAAATGTTCAGTAAATTTTGTTCGAATTCAGCTTAGTTTAGCCGCAATACGCCATTTTGTCTTTTTACAAAACTTACTATAACTCCAGAAATAGATACGATATTCAGATCAAATTCGGTATAAGCATTTTGTATGATACGATTTACAAGTTTACCAAACACCATGCATTTGTTTTAATAATTTTCAAAATGGCGGTGCTTACAAATTTTTCAAGCGGAATATCTTGAAAACTGTTAACTTTACAAAACATTTAAGAGAGAATAAGTTTTTCTTGTCGTTTCTGTAGGTCAAAGGATGACAGAGTTATCGAGAGACATAACTTAATTTCTTGACCATTGTCTACAACATTTAAAATCAGCCTAAAACCAGCATTTCAGATCAATGGATTCTATCTTATTTATTAAAACTATAAGAATGTATTAACAATTCTCGTTTCTTGTGTTTATAACGATTTTGATCAATTGATCAGTATCGATGATTAACCTTCACTTTTCGGAACATAAAAAACGCCAAACTTCTTTCCTGCTTTTACATAGAATTTAGATTTTTTTACACCCATAAGAGGCCTTTTACTTTTATAAAAAAAAAATTCAATATTTTCAATTCAACCAACAGAATAAATGTCTCGATTACCACGACCGTAGAAAACAAAATCAAAAATAATTATTAAATCAAGTGACAGGACTCTCACAACTTTTTTATGCAATAATTAAGATCCAGTTAAATGTGTGTAAACTTTAACTTCACATTCAATAAGACATGAAAAAATGATGTTATATTCGAAATGTATCTTATTAAATTACGAAGATTAAAGAAAACAAATGTTTTCAACATCTACTATAATAATTGTATTACAAATTTAGAGAATAGTATATTAGTTGCCTCTATTTATAAATTCAGGCCGATGTTATATTTAAAATTTGTATTGTTGTTTGTATTCTAATTCTTTTCAGTCTGTTTAGTAAAAACTTTCTTTGTACATGCCATTAACAACATTTTTTAGGAAATCATGATTGGCTAAATGAAGAGAAATTAATTCTACGATGTCCTAACGTTTAGACTTGTGTTTACAAATCAAAATATATTTTTAACGACAAACGATATAGAGTTACATAAGTCAAAGAAAATAAAGATTCAATTTCAGAAAAATAACCTACATATTTTAATTGTGTTTCTAAATTGTAAACAAAATGACAAACATTCGTAATTTTTTTAATGTTTTTGCATTTACGTGTAGGTAAAAAAATATCAAAGTTATGAACACAAAACTGAAAAACATAATAGTCCCAGCGACGTTTTCTTGTATATTTTGAATTTATATGTGATCTAGAATATATGTGTATCTAGAATAAAAATGAGAATTTTAATAATGAATTTATTGTACATTGCTTTTGAAAAACATTCTGTGAAAGCTAAATTTTTTATATGGCCTTATTTAAATTGTGGTTCTAAGTAAAGTCCCATCTAGATCCGAGGCAACTCTAAAAATTTTACGCCGTTTCAAAGGTCACAAAAATAGCTTCTATAAATATATCGTCAAAAGGTTTAAATGGAAACTGTACAATTTTAAAATTTGTAGCAAATGAAATTTTCTACAAAAAATACAGAATAGCTTTTATTCCTATGAGTAACATTTTCGGAGATAATAAGATCTATAAACATAAATCGTATGCGTTCCTTACTATTGATTCGAGGGGTCAAGATAAAGAATACATTACCCGAAAAGATTTTCAGTATCCATCAATTTGTTCACTTTATAAAATAATGTATGTATCTAAAAAGTTTTAATATATTGAGTTGACATAGTAGTTACTGTGGGTAGAAGACCTAATTTTGGGAAATAACAAATTTATTCTAAAATCCTTTTTTTTAATGGTGGCTGTTGAAAATTTTAAAAGTGAAACAACGTTAAAATATAAAATTATATAAAAACCCACCAAAAGGCTCTTTTTGTAGTTATTTTTGTATATGCAATTGAATGGTTAAACTGCAAATTTCTCGAAGACTTTTATGTAAAATATTTCTGGAAAAATAGTTTGTATTTTTTGTTGCGGATTAAAATGATGTTGATATACGACTTGATTTAACATAATTTTTGTATACTCTTAATTTTAAAGGAAAAAATAACTAAATAAAAAAGAGTTATTATTATTTATATCTATCGTCTTGTATTAATCACTTTGTGGACGGGTGTGGGTTTAATCAATACATTTTTTTTGCCGATCATAATTTCTAATTTCGCATGCTTTCTTAGCCTTATAGGAACATATTTTTAAACATATATTTTTGGGTTTTTTCCACAGTAAATTATTATAATTCGTGCAGCGCATGTTTGTAATAAAAATGTATTTTTTCTTTTATTTCATCACGAACTTTAGAAAAAAAATCGTAACATTTTCTATAATAAAACCAAGAAAAATAAAATAAGTGATAAAATTCACAAAATTTTATGTTTTCAGGCGGGCATAATTTTGTAAGTACACGTTTTTACAGACTGTTTTTATTGCCACTACACGATTTGGCCATGAGATATCGATACCAATTTTGTATATAAACTGTGAATTTGCTCTTGGAAGTATGTTAGTTTCAACTACTACATTCCACTACTACAAGATGGTCAAATATACTTTGGTTTGTTTCGCTTTGGTGCTGGTTCTGCAGGTGTTTACGGTTGAATCAAGTAAGTGTTATTTATTTACAATACATTGCATGTTTTAAAAACAACTGTTTTGAAATTATGGTTAAGTTATTAAAACTTTCGAATATTCGCTCCACTTACTTGTCCTTTTTTTAAATACATGCGAATAATTTTGTTTAATATTGTTAACACTCAAACATATTTTTATTCTAAAACGACTTTGTCTAAATATCTTTGACTTATTTTTAATTTTGCTAACTTAATTCCAAAGATATGAAGCTATTGTCCCTTTGGCAAAATAAATATTCAGTCTTATTTCACAATAATACCAATACTTACGGTATGAGAAATTTTCAAGCTACAATTTTTACATTTACAAATGACATCAATTTCTATTTGAATACAAAAAAGAGATTTGTTACTAGAAATCTAGAAATAAATTTTTCATTTAGCAAGGCAAATAAATGTAAAGTTGTTTTGAGGTTGAATCTATATTTATTTTAAAATGCGGTATTTTACTATTGGCCTACAACAAATAACAAATAAGTACACTTAATTTTAACTATTTCTATAATAAAGAAATAAGAAAAGTGTTATAAAGTAATGTATTAAAATGTTTCACTAGAACCTCATTTACAGATAACAGAATATATACATAATAGATAAAGATACAGATGCATTAAAAGGTTATGCCATGGACTCCAACTTATTGAAGAAGTAAATTTATGTTTTCTTCAGTTAAAATACTTATAGTAATAATCTGTGTGTCTGTGGCATCGTAGTTCCCAAACCCATGAACAGATTTTGATTTATTTTGTTTTTGTTTGAAAGCTTACTTGATTCAAGACAACCTGTTCAGGCGTTTCTAAAATTAATTGTAATTTATCTGTTATGCAATTTGTTTTCACAACGCGTTTGTTTTCCTAATTTTATAAAAGTTAAATATTTTGAATATTATTATATTATGTCTTGTGTTCATTTCTTTGTGCTGTATGTGACAAGTATGAAAATGGTTTATTATTTAGAGAGAAACGACATAGGAAACCTGTAGAAAATTCTTCGTTATAAAATTTGAATGGGAACATATTCAAAACAGTTGACCTATGTTTCCTAATTTTAAACATTTTCCATTGAAATTTTGCATTAAAATCAAGTGTAGCGTCACCATTTCAGTATAAAAACGTTACATTTAACATAGAGGCAGAATTTTGTAAATAAGCACAAAATAAAATTTAGTTTAACAATAAAATTACCACACTAATATTCTTGACATACCCTTTTATTTTCGAAAAATGTTAAAATTTTTTCATACTTTTCAGTCTCCCTGTATGAAAAAATCTGTGGATAGACATCGAAAAAATAACATTTTGTGTAACACATTATAACCGTAATTTATATTGTTGCAGATCCTAGCTATTATGGATGTAAAAAAGGTAATTATTTTAAAATTATTAGGCTAAGAACAATTTTGAACTGCAAATGTGATAATTTACTTAAAATATAGCACATTTTATATTTGAACTATGTTTAGCGTAATCTGTTCAGCCGTTCAGACGTTTCTAAAATTGTAATTTATCTGTTATGCAATTTGTTTTCAGAACGAGTTTGTTTTATTATCTGTTTGTTTTGCCTAATTTTATAAAAGTTAAATGTCTTGAATATTATTATATTATGTCTTGTGTTCACTTTGTGCTGTTTTCACAGTAGGTGACAAGTATGAAAATGGTTTATTATTTCGAAAAACGACATAGGAAACCTGTAGAAAATTTTTCGTTGTACAATTTGAATTTTCGTTGTACACATTTAAAACAGTTGAACTATCTATTCCTAATTTTAAACATTTTCAACTGAAATTTTGCATTAAAATCAAGTATTGGATGACTATTTTACTATTAAAAACAACATTTGACTTGGTGGCAGAATTTTTAAAATAAGTACAAAATCAATTTTTTTACAATTAAAGTACCACACTAATATTTCTTGACATACTCCTTTATTTTCGAAAAAATGTTAAACTGTTTTCATACTTTTTAGTCACTTTGTATGAAAAAAGCTTTGGATAGACATAGAAAAAATAACATTTTGTATAATACATTATAACCGTAAATTTGTATTGTTTCAGTACCTACAAAACGCTATCCAGGATATTATTATCCAGGTAATTATTATTATTAATCCAGGTAATTATTTTGTAATTAAAGTTGTTATTAGAGTCTTCAAACTCAGTACAAACTAAAACACAAACATTTATACAGTTTTATGTTGCAGACTATAATATACATTTTGGCAAATTATTATTTAACGTGATTAAAATCAAACTATTATCAGATTCTGTAATATAAATTTGATTCTGTAAAAATAATTGTTTAGTGAAATTTATAATGTTTTATAAAAGTATATAATTGTATGTAATTTTAACACATGTAAAGTTTTTTAGGCGGAAAGCTATTGCCTTGTGTAGTTTGGAACATACAATGCTTCTAAATGAAATAAACAAAATAAATAAATCAAAACAAATTATAACTGTAATAATTAAAACTAGTTAAGCAAAATAAAATCTGCAGAATGTAACCAATAACAAACACTCATAAACACACTAACCAGAACCCAATGAAAACAGAAATAACTATTTCAAATCATACAACTAGTTAATAATACAAATATAACACAGTGGAATTAAAACTAACGAATAAAATGATTTAAAAAAACCTTTAAAATTACAAATAAAGTAAAATCCCACGAATTTAAAAATCTAATTGAATTAGTTATGTTACGAAATTAGCCTTGATCACAAACAAGGATTTTACACTAAACAAAATAGGTAAAATTATTATTGTATTTGCCATAAGGTGATAATGTAAGTCTTGAAATAAAGAGTTTTGTTAAAAGCTCTTCATTCCGACATAATATATTATATGCAAGAAGGAAGATAATTTTGTACCAGGGTGTATGTTTACCAGGGTGAAGTATTAATTTGTTTATAGGCACTAATGATAAGCACTTCCTTAAACACACCATTATTAGGTGAATAAAAAGTGTTTAAATGCAACAAAAAACATTTCAGATTCGTCCACCCCACAATAAAAACTTTGGAATTGATTTACTTTGTACCTGATTTACTTGAAAGTCTAAATACTAACCCCTACAATATTGATATTTAGAATTTTAATCACATTGTTTAGAATCGTTAAAATAATTTAAATACAATAAATAAACCATGATATTTTCAAACTTAATTAAAATATACAAGGGGAGACCCTGTCTGTTCCGCTAAACCCACTGCTACACTAATGTGAAGAATAAAAGTGTATTTTAGAAAATACAAAAAAGAAATTTCAATTGAATACAAGCACATTTCAAAAACCATTATGTTTTTTTAATTAGTATAATTTTGTTTTGTCTTTTGAACAATGTATGTTCGACCAAAATACTAAAATAGTAGGTATTTTATCAACTCGGTCATTCGTAAATATAATCCGGTAGCCTTACTATACTGGATTATATAATATTATGTATCGTGTCTAGAGTGTAATCCTGTGGATCTGTATTTTTATTATCAGGTGGTGCAGCAGCAGCTGGTGCAGCAGCTGGTGGTGGTAGTGCAGCAGGTGCAGGAGCAGCTTCTGGAGGTTAGTCACATTAAAGTTGAAATTTATTGTTTTTGTAGAGTTGATATTTTAGTTGTTACTATAGTATCTTTGTAATATATTATTATATTTAAATGTATTGAGTTAGGATTGTAATAATATGCATGTGTATGTTTATTATCAGTAAGTAGTGGAGGAAGTAAAGAATCAGGCGGTAGAAAAGGTTAATCTTGTATAGTTCAAATAAATGTTTTTGGACATTTGAAATTATAGTCGTTACTATAATACTTTTGTATTATTTTAAATTTGACTGTATAACATAGTTTACTCTTATTGATCTCAACTTTAGTGATAAAAAAAGAAAAGTACGTTTAAATTAATGGGGTTAGTTTTCAAAGATCTCTATTTACAAAAATAATAACTCTAGTGTGTTAACTGTACACGTGTAAGCTTATATTATATGTAAAAGTAAGTACTGCATATTCGGTTGTATTTTATAGTTAAATACTTTGATGTGGTAGTATTGTGTGATTGTTGTACCCAAATTGCCCTGTTAAAATTACCATTCGATCAGACTAATTGGAAACACTATG
>JAGFPH010005486.1:0-10956 GCA_018207615.1 Philaenus spumarius | reverse complement strand
TTGTATTCTGCTTGAAGTGATATTATAACGTTTCCGAGATATCTGACTTTAAAATGTCTAGATTTTACCGTATGCATCTGACTTAGAATGCTCTAAATTATTTCACTTTAAATTAATTTATTCTTGTTTCCAAAAATATATCCATTACAAAGTTAGGATGGTACTGTAATGAGTTGGTCATTTTCATAGCTAATGTTTTTTTAAATAATAAAATAAAAATTACAATTTAATAGACTTGAAATTGAAATGAACATTCAAACACAAACTATCTGGATTTTCCCAATTTCTTCATTCATTATTTGTATATTCTATCTATTCATGGGTCAGCTATAAGTGTCAGTCATAGTTAAATTTTCCCCATAACTGACAATGGCGGACTTGGGGATTGAGTAAATGGACATATTAGAATCTGTGTTCAAGACTCATTCTGTCATTGTTATATAGGTATATTAATTAAATATGTAAAATAAGAAAAATTAAGAAGTACAGACAGATAGATATTTACTTAATATAGACAGCAACTTACAAATGGGGTAAAATCTTACTAACATCAGAATAGTAGTTCTCGTGTTATAATGAACTTATATAAAGATTTATTAATATATCTTATCTATTTTTCACTTTAGGTGGAAAACCAATCAAGGGTTGCTATTATTAGGTATGTAGACTCTTTGAATAAAATAATTTAATTATTACAATTAGTTTAACCACAAAACTAACTATAAACACTAAAATGCACATTATAAGTCAAAAGTTAAAAATAATGCACAGCAATTTAAATTGTAGAATTTGTTTAGTAAAAATGTTTACTAAGTACGTATTTTTGACTTTATTTGTAATATGTTTTGAATAATAATTGTATTGATAAAATTAACTGAACATATATTACATGTAATTCTTCTTCCAAGTTTCAGAAAGAATTTGAAATGATTTTCATCAAAACTAGTTAATAGCTTCATTATTCCTGACTGTTATATAACAAAGAAGAAAAGATACAAAAAACTGACGTACATAAAAAAACTAAAAGATAAAAAATATTAGATATTTATCAAAAACCTTAAAATACTTTATAAGTTAATGAAACTTATGGTTTAAATACATTCGAGTTTAATATAATGTCCATTACTTTAAATCTGTTTATTTCTACACAGTCTCCCTTCACAAATATTTATTATTTGTAAAGTTTGTAATTGTGTTTATTTTTTTAAAGCTTTAGCACCAAACATTGTGTTACCAACCATGTGGACACTAAAACTTGCATCAATGTATTTGTTTCTTTGTTTAATTAACTTTAAAATAATGCACCTTTAAACATGTTTATTCCTCCTCTAATAATGAAGACAAGCCCAATTTTACTTACAAAGTTAGATATTGTTGTCCCACAATATTTTAATAAGATTCAAAATTGTTTCTACACCCGTTCAAATAAAAATAACTAATATTGAATTTTTGACAAATCTAATACTCTGCATGGACCTTTTATTGAAAAGTGAAACAAGCGTAAACTCTGCCTATATATAACTGTTTTGTGTTTCAGGAGGTCTGCAGAGCAAGTGTCCCTGAGTACTGAGTTTCTCAAGGACAATAAAACAAGAGCAGCATATTTATCAATATTAAATGTGTGTTTTTATATGCTCTTGATCAATAAATATTGCAACTGAATAAATTTGTCTTTATTATAATTAATTGATAACCTTATTAACCCTTATTATAATTATTGATCCAATACCACCAAAATAATTTTAATTTTTAATGAGTGAATAATAATTGTCATAAACATTATTTCGTTTACAAAACGAAGAATCGTTTTAAAAATATATTAAACCCTGGTATTCTTGTATTTATAAGTTTATTAACAATTTCAAATTTCAACAAGAATATCTTTGCAAATAAATCAAATATCCTATCCAACCACAAACCAAGAGTTTATTAATATAGCTAAAAACCTTTTGGAATACAAAGCAACAATAAAGAAATTTAAAAATATAAATACTATGAAACAAATAGCCGAAGAAAATCGATTCAATAAAACTAAGCAACACAAATTGAAACAAAAAATAAAATTTCAGAACTTGTTTCATATAATTCCTAATATTATTATCAAATGATAGTTGTAATTTGCTAAGTAATTGTTAAGTAAAACATGTTTTAACGTTTAGATAATTTCCACATTTATTTACATACTTTCAACTACGACTCCATCGTTTCGTGGGGGGAGAGGACTAACGTTTATGTAATATACAAACTCTTAATTACTACCTTTAAAATAAGATTTGCAAGGCGGTAAGGACGACAGTCAATCAAAGTAATATTTATGTAAGGCCCACAGGTGGAATATCTGTAAAAATAGCGAAAGTAAGCTAGTGACGTATTTCAGCTCACAGCTGATGGCTATCAGACTTAAACATGAACCTAAACAATTCATTCAGTTCTAATAGCGGAACAGACCGGTTAATTTACAAATAAATGCTTTGCTCAATTTAATGGAGTAATGAAGATTGTGTGTATTTGGTAAATTAAAACATTAGAAGTCTAAGATCACATGTTGTCATGTTTGTTGTGGATTTTGAAGGTTTTGATGTGAAAACAGACTTTCTGGTCCTAACTGAAACTTGGATAAACAGTGGTGAGCTAAAGAATTAAAAGTTAGAAGGTTATAATATGTTTGCTCAGTGCGATGACTCTTATAGATCAGGTGAAATCATAATCTACTGTAAAGAGAAATGTTCTTATCTTATTTCTCATCTAAAGATTACTTCTTCCATTTTTCGCAGACCATTTACAATATTTGTTTTATATGGATTAAATCAGGTTAAAGTTGATTTGTTTTTGAGTAAATTAAACACTGCATTATCGGAACTTCCCAAATATAATTTAATTGTAACATTAGGTATAAACGTAAACTTATTAGATGATAATGCTGATGTAGATCAGTATAAGGCACAAAAATGGCCATATATATTGTTTAGATATATTAATAAATGAAGTCTTCTAGGTTGTGTAGCTCTAATTGTATAGATCATCTATTTGTTAAAGTTATTTATTTGTTAAGATAGTGTAAAAAGAATAAATTGTTAATCTGCAGTTGATCATAGTATGCTAGCTTTATGTATGATTAGAAGTAAGAATGAGAACTTAAAGAGTCAAGTCCCACCACTCTTTGAAAGAACTCATTATCCTAAAGTGAACAATATTCTAGTAAATACAGACTCGAGTAACCTCACAAAATTCAGTATCATTAGCGTTTGATAAATTTATTCAAATATTAAATCATTCACTTGAAATGGCAAAAAGTAACTACTCTTCTCAAAATAACGTTAAAAAGATAAAGTCTTGGTTTACCAATAATCACTGTGTAAGAATAAATAAAAGGAGGGACTTTTTTTAAAATTGCAACAAAACTAAAAAATTAATTCGTGCAGTTTAAAATAAACTAGTATATGACTTACGGAAAACAAAAGAAGTTTATTATATGGAAAAATTTGAAACAGTAAAGGTATTAATAGTAAAAGGCAGTGGGCGATAATTAACAGTTAGATTGGAGAGAAAAAAAACATAATAAACCTCTAGATGCTTTTGATAATAATTAAAATAGCTTACTAAGGGAATCTAAACGTGTTCCTTGTTCATTTAATGATTAAATTCTTGAAGTTGCTTCTCACTTAATGGTCTGCTTTAGTGGCGGCCATATTGGATTTTTATCCCATAAGAGCAATGTTAAATTGCATACCTTTTATTTCGTTTATTGTGTATCATAAAATTGTTTGCAAGAGCTCATTTTAAGCAAAGTCACAATACACATCCGTTTTGAGTTCCACATGTTTACATTTTTTTAATTTGTCACGTAATTCACATTTTTGAAGTACCAAGTTTGAACTTTTTTCTTTACACAATAAAAAATGTTTAATTAAAAGTGAAACGCAAGACGGATCCGCAATTTAATAAAGAATATGCAGTTTTTTCAGCACTCAATTACAAAAGATGGATTTATAAAATGGTTTAAAATGAGGCAATGTCAAAGTGCTCAACTGCAAGAAATTTCACTGTTTAGATACGGCTATAGAGAGAAGCGATTGCGTTTCCGGTTGCTTTCTCCTTTACTGAAGCAGACCCTAAAGGCAATCTACTGTGCTGCACTAACGAGTGTGGACCTGGAAAGATCGCAATCCGCACGGCACAGTGCATTGGTTTTGCCCTGTCACTTATTTTAAATGCATTTATAAATAAACGGTACCAGGAACAGGCACATACTTTCTCACAAACACATTTAAATTACTAAACAGATTCACTGTGACTTGTAGGGTGGGGTAGGAGAGTTTTTTTTATTAAAGTTGGAGATTAACTAATAAATATTATTATTATTATCTAGAGAGAAAACTATTCGATCGATTTCGAAAAAATTTGCACCTAACACGTCAATTAAGTCTTTATAGACGCACGTAAAAAGGTTTTGAAATTTTTTTTAAAACAACCCGCTTTATGGCCAAAAAAACCCCAAAAATCAGTTATTATTATTATTATTATTAGCTAAACGAGAATTTTTAGAAAGATTCGGGTTTTTGTATATGGTAGGGCACATTAAAGGCTACAAATAAGCCAAATTTTATCAAAATCGTTAGAGCCGTTTTTTTATAAAAAAATAATACTGATTTTTTGGGAGTTTTTTGGCCAAAAAAGGGGTTGTTTTCAAAAATTTTCAAAACCTTTTTTCGTGCATCTATACAGACCTACTGGACATGTCTGGTGTAAATTTGGTTGAAATCGATCGAATAGTTTTCTCTCTAGCTGTGTATACTTTTATTATAGTTGGAGATTAACTAATAAATATTATTATTATTATCTAGAGAGAAAACTATTCGATCGATTTCGAACAAATTTGCACCAAACACGTCAATTAGGTCTTTATAGATTCACGTAAAAATGTTTTGAAAAGTTAGAAAAACAACCCCCTTTACGGCCAAAAAACCCCCAAAAATCAGTTATTATTATTATTATTAGCTAAACGAGAATTTTTAGAAAGATGCGGGTATTTTGTATATGGTAGGGCACATTAAAGGCTACAAATAAGCCAAATTTTATCAAAATCGTTAGAGCCGTGTTTTTATAAAAAAGTAATAACTGATTTTTTGGGGTTTTTTTGGCAAAAAATGGGGTTGTTTTTCAAAATTGTTCAAAACCCTTTTTCGTGCATCTATACAGGCGTACTGGACATGTCTGGTGCAAATTTGGTTGAAATCGATAGAATAGTTTTTTCTCTAGCTTTGTATACATACAGACATACATACAGACATACAGACAGACATTTTGTAAAAACCACTTTTTTGGACTCAGGGGGTACCAAAACGGATATTTCCACAAAAATCTCAAGATCGATTTTTTTTGCGATCACTATACTTTCTATATACTATAGTATAGTGAGAAAGTAAAACATCGGTGTGCATCTGTTCTCTTGAAAAAACGGAAGTTCTCTTTATTAAAAATTAGTAAGTGTATTTAACAATACTATTGAAGGATGTTACCGAGGTGATACACTAGGATTTGAAAGTCGGCATTTCTGAGAAATCGGAGGGTTGATAGTTCCGCAAAACATATTAGTGACATGGATAGTACAGCCGTGGCCAACGGCACCAGTCTTAGCGTCTGTAAATCTCAGGTCCACATTCGTGAGCACTACACAGTATTGGTGCTTCCACACTAAATGTTGACTATGCTCCCTTCTCAAGCAAGGAGGAAGAGCGTTCTATATTTTGTGTATGCTGCCTCAGTAAGGGATGTCATATCTACAGTAAATCATTATTGATAGTAAATAAATCCCGAGGCCTACATGGTTAAACAAATTTCACAAAATATTATACAGATTTAACTCATCTTTATAATATGAGTTTAGAGCAAAGAGGATTCCCTACATGTCTGAAGAATTCAGTACTCCTTCCAATTTATAAAAATGGTGATAAGCACTCTCTAGAAAATATAAACCCATGTCTCTACTAATATGTATTTTCTAAAATATTAAAATCAATAGTTAAAAAAAGAGTCTTAACTTTTTAAATATGGCAGGGTTTTTGCTGCCACTCTATTTAGTTTTAGGGAGAGGCTCAGTACTGAAAATGCCTTGAATACTTTATTGGCTAATATTTATGATTCTGTGAATGGAGGTTTCAAGTCTTCAGTACTTTTTATAGATTTAATAACGCATTTGACACTTTTGACCTGAATACATTAGTCCTTTATAAGTTGTATAATTATGGAGTAAGAAGGCTATCACACAAATGGTTTAGGAGCTACTTATAAAATAGGAACAGTGTGTGAAGATATCTTCCTGTCTTATTTCTGAAGACAGCAGGGAGTTCTAAAGTATGGTGTTCCTCAGGGATCGGTCCTAAGGCCACTTCTTTTTTTTAGTGTACGTAAATGATTTATTCAAAAACTGATGTTTTTTGTGTGTTAATTTAAGCCTTAAACTGTTTTATTTCTACTGCTAATTATTTTCATCAGTATCCTTAATAAGTGGTAGTTATTTGTTATAGTAGTTTTAATTACCGTTATGATATGTTTTGTTTTTATGTTACGTTTATACGCGTTGGATGCTGAATCCAGGCGATAATGAAAACTTAGTTTTTACCTAAGAAAGCCCTCTAGCTTTCATGCCGGCACTATGTATTTACACTCTCAGTGACTTGTTCAAATTCATGTACTTAAGAGCAAGAGTGTGAAGGCAGAAAGGTTTTTGATATTGTTTAGCTAATAACTCTTTAGACATAACTGACATATTAATTTATTGTAGAACATTAATAGGGCCTATATACATTTGTTGATTTGTTTTAGGCCACTCAAAAGATATATGACATATATTTCTTTTAGCAGCTCAGTACAACATAGTTCCTCAGTACTTGATGCAAAAACAACCTAGAAAAAAAATTCATTATATTAAATTCATGAAAACATATTCGTCTAATTTACTTTTCTTTTACTTAGGGGAGTCGAAGGTCCCTTTTCCGCGCATGTTAAATTGCTCATTTTTATGTACCTGTTTCTCAGAAACTATAAGAGCCAGGATTTGAATTTTGTGTGTGGGACGATTGTAGGTATGATTTGCAGCTCCTGTACTAGATTTAATAACTTTACAAAGTCATACAAATTGTATAATGTTTTTCGTGTTAAAAATGTTTTTGTTTAAATTTTACTCAAAGTTTATTTTTGTATACTTAGAGTTTAAAAGATAACTTATTGATTCTAGTACAGAGTAGTTCACATATACAACTACTTGCCAAAAACAAATCAACTTTTATCTTTTATAATTTGTGAGACAAAGGTACATAACTAAAAAAAAAAAAAAACACAGAAATGTTAAAAATTATATTTAAAGTGTAGTCAAGCCAACACACAAATTTTGGATTACATTAAAATCCACCAGAAACGTAGTCACTATGGTTCTCCTGTTCTTCTCTTATTCTTTTCCTTCTCCTCATGAGTCTTGCCTATTTCGTAGCTTGCAGTTCTGTTCATACCGATTTTGATAAACGTGTCTCGTCCGCTGCTTTCAGTGCTTCCAAAGTATTCACACCACAATCTTTGAAGCCTCGATTCTTAAAAACTTAAAGTTTTCCACCATTGAAGGTAACCAAAGTATCAAACATTCCTAGCTCAAAGGGGTTTTTGCCCACAAGTACATTTTTGGAGACACTAGATCAAATCAAACTGTTAAATGACTCATGAAGGCATTTTCCAAGAGATCGGGATTCGTTAAGGCGGAAAATGATGGTTTTATTGCTTCAATTGTGGCTTTAGGAACTTTCAAGTGTCCAGAGTCGGCGGGCATAGTTGATTCGTCGGTTTTCATCAGTTGACAGCTTTCCTCATTTTATCTAAGTTGTCTGAGTTAGCTTGACTGCTTTACCGTAGCTTGGAGCCTGTCACCTAGCCTACCAGCTCCTCTTATAGATTTACCGTCAGACTTCCATGTTTTGCTTTTATACTAAGCAGCCGACACCCCATCCTTTTTTTAAATTTTCTATTCATTCTACTTTTCAACAAGAACATCGCCGTTCTACTATCATAAACTGCACTTTGTCACAAAACTGTTTATGGGGTGCTTTTTTTTATTTCCCCACACCCACTACAGCACTTAATTAAAATTTCATGATCCAAAAATTTATCCGTATCATTACTGGTTACAGTACACCCAGAGTTCTTGGAAACATACTCTAGCTTCTGCCATGTACCGTCAAAACAATTGCAATATCTGTTTTGATATTTTCTTCAGAGTTTCCTTTATTTCCCCTAACAGTGGGTTGCATTTACTTCTGAGCAACAGAAAACAAAGGATCTCTCAGTAGATTTGTGTACTTACTTACATAAAGGCAACGTTTGCGAGCGGATTTGTAATTGCACACATTTTGCCAGCTTCTGGTCTTTTTTCCAATACTACGAATGACATAGGAAAGTTTAAAGTTAATTTCAAAAGGTTTTTATGCCCTTCTTATGTCCAAAACCCAGTTATTAACTGAAAATATAAGTTTGTACATTTTTTTAAGAATTCACTTATAAGCTAGTCGCACGCCACTCTCCGTGTTTTCATCTATCACTACATTAGAGCAGCGCTTTTTCAACAAACATGTTTCAAAATTCCAGATAAAATAGCCATTGTTAAAATTGTGTTTCTGCTCTTAGCATTTCATTCATCCTACTTATTGAAAACTACTTGATAGTTTTCTCTTTGAAGGACTAGTTACTTTTGGTAGGCATATTCTATGCTAAGTGCCAGTTAGTTTTGAAGTAAACCTCGGTGCATTACACAAACCATCACTTTCTTATATCTCTTTCCTTTGAAACTAAGTTTAGAAGACTACGCTTTACTTCTAGGCATGTTTTTATCACTAAATATCACAAACAAAAATCACAAAACAAAATTTTGTAACTTATAATATAAAAAAATTACAAGAGAAGTATCAGGTGATTTCCAAAACAAAAACTGTTCCACTAGGTTAAAAAATAAACAACAGAGTCAGTGTAGCTAACTTTTGAACAAAATATAACTGCAGAACAACATCAGTTTTGAGTACTGAAGCACTGACTACTAAAAGAAATGAAGCAAACCAACTATGAAGAAATTTAACAGTCCCACGTTAGTTCAAAATATTAATAAATTAAAATATATTAGGCATTTTTCTAAAATTTCTAAAACATATTTAGATAGTCAATACTTCTATGTATTTGGAACCAAAATGATAAAAAAAATCAAAATGTCCAGGAACCACTATTACATTTATTTTGTTTGACTAAATACTCTTCAGATAAGAAATATTTCTTCTATTGTCTATAGGTATTTTATATATTTTAATAAAAATACAACTGAATATTGTATTTTGTGTTTTGTTACTTTAGCTTAGTACAGCAATGACAAAAAACAACTGTACCTGGTTTGTTTGTAGCCTAGGAACCGAAGGCCTGTATTATACTAAGACATTTGGAGATAATAAAAATGTGTGCACCTTATTTCGGGACGGATTAGGTTAAGTTTGATCAAAACCGAATTCAATATTTTCCAAATACGTAGCAGTATAAAAATATGTGAAATAAAATAAATATTTTTCTATTTTAGTTCTAAAAAATATATTTTTTATATTTAAAAAAGTGCATTTTTGTTCTCCAAAAAACTGAAAACTACTGACTTTTCGATGTAACAAAAACATTTTAACAAAAGTTATTAAAATATTATTTTAAAGGGTAAAATCGGTATGTATCAATTTTAGAATGTAGGCCTACAGCCGTTCAGATGGCAACGCCAGTTCCCAAATGTAAAAGCGAGAGTATACAATATTTTTTAAATCTTTTATTTTTGTCTAAATACACATAAACATGTCAGTAAAACAAATTTACGATAGTTACGTTGCTAAATTTTTCATTTAAAAACACGGAAAAATTGTTTGAGTAAAAATGAAAATACCGAACACGCTGAAGCAATTTACAATATGCTATATATCGTAAGGGATTGCGATTCGTTGCAAGTGATATACGATAAATAGGCTGTACATCGTAAGCGATATACGATACGCGATAAGCTTCTTTAAGAACATAATTAAGCAAATTTTTTAAATCGAATAACGTACTATAAAAATATATTTATTGGATCAGTGCAATAAAGACCTTCTCATACAAAATACATTATTTTACGTCCATTTCTAATACATTTATTTTCTGAACTGTAGACTATGTCAGTAAAAAATTTGATAAAAGGCATCAGTTTAAAAAGTAAAAAACAAAATGTTAATAATATATTTGTAGAATATGATAGTTTAGAAATCAATTTTGCTTTCAAAAAATTTATAAACAAACCAGGTTATAAAAAAAAACATTTAAAAACAAGAAACAGGCTGAAAATAAATATTTATATTATTTGACTGAATAAAAACAAACGCATCGGAAAAAGTAGTAAGAAACTAAATACAACTAAAAGTTTTCTAAATGATTTAATGTCCAATGATATTTTTTGTAAAATTATATTTAATAAATTAAATTATTTTTTTTCAAATTTAAAATCATATTTTACTCATAAGACTTACTATTAAATTAATAATTAAAGAAATAGGTTTAAAACCTTATTTTTAGTTGTTACCTTGATACATTCTTAATGTTTTACATATTGCTAACTCTTTACCACTAACTGTAATGTTTAATGTATGGAAATATTGTTCTTTACCTTTCTGTGGTTTAGTCCCGTAGCATCCTCCATATCTGGGGTTTCCTTTACATCCACAGATTCCTCCATAATTGGATAACTTTCCACCTCCATACCCAGGGGTCCCTCCACTCCCGGGGTTTCCTTTACACCCGCAGATTCCTCCATAATTGGATCCCTTTCCAACTCCATAACCAGGGATTTCTCCATAATTGGATCCTTTTCCAACTCCATAACCAGGGATTCCTCCATCATTGGATCCTTTTCCAACTCCATAA
>JAGFPH010005485.1:82712-96027 GCA_018207615.1 Philaenus spumarius | reverse complement strand
ACATTAAAGGCTACAAATAAGCTAAATTTTATCAAAATCGTTAGAGCCGTTTTTTTATAAAAAAATAATAACTGATTTTTTTGATGTTTTTTGGCCAAAAAGGGGGTTGTTTTTCAAAAATTTTCAAAACCCTTTTTCGTGCATCTATACAGGCCTAATTGACATGTCTGGTGCAAATTTGGTTGAAATCGATCGAATAGTTTTCTCTCTAGCTTTGTATACATACAGACAGACATTTTGTAAAAACCACTTTTTTGGACTCAGGGGGTCCCAAAACGGATATTTCCACAAAAATCTCAACATCGATTTTTTTTGCGATCACTATACTTTCTCTATACTATAGTATAGTGAGAAAGTAAAAGAAAGCATGACAATGTGTATTTCAAGGTTTCAAAACGTCGCTTGTGGCTATTTTTGAAAAAAGGTTGGGCCCATTTGTTTGGGTAATTGTTTAAAATAAAATTGTATAAAGGAAAACCATGTACTTTTGGTTTATATATATATATTAATGCTGTGATTTTGACGAACATAGGCTACTAAAATACTCAGTGGTGTTGGTAGAGCTCACATATTATTCCATATGAAATTAAAGAACATAACATTTCCTATAAAAAGAGTTCCTTGTACATGTTTGTTCTATCTGTACTAGTTACAGATCACTCTTAAATTGGTTTACTTAAACAAAATCTTAAGGTAGAAGAAACTGTAAACAGTAAATTATTTTCTAGAATTTTATAAAGATAGGTTTTCGCACTATGAAAATAGCAATTTATTTCAATGTCCAATATTTAAGGTTTTACAAAGTCAACAGCATGAAATAAATAAGAGTCAAGTTTACCTCTTCACATAATGATATCAAAGAACTCCTTATGCACTGGTAAACAAAATAAGAATGTGTGCATTTGATTGCCTACTACAATTTCACTTACATTTCTTGGCATCTTAAGTTTTGCAACTACAAAATAATTGTTATTTCATATACATGTTTACCAATATAATTAAACATATACACAATCAAGTAAAAATCTACTTTATTTCTTTACGTACTATAAAAACGAATCAATTTAGCTAAAAGAATGACATAGTATTCAAAAATGAAATGTGATGGAGAAACCATATTTCTTCTGGAATGCCTTGCCTAAGACTAAATTTAATTTTCACGGCTGCCATAGCTGAAAGTTTAGCACAAATACATTTTTGAAAATGACATTAGGACTGTTTTTGACTTTCACTCAAAGTAGCGAATTTAATTGTTAAGTTGTATTCCAGTATTATAAAATACCGACAAAGATATTTTCTGAAATGTTACTAATAATAGAAATATACGTATGTAATACGTATGTATGTAATGTATAAAATGTCTGACATACTAAAAATGTATTGGGAGCCAAGTTGTTAAATAAATAACTAAATACAAATTTGGAAAAAATAATTACATTTGTATTGGTGTAGCTATAAATATTGTACATTTCTAAGTTCAAGCAAAGAACGTACATATAATAAACATAATAGTAATTTTAATACAAAATGTTTTGAAATAGAGCACCAAAGTTGTGGAGTGTGGTGTTATCGTATTCACAAACGACCAACAATTCTTCGTTTATAGAAACTCGTAGTTAAGGCATATTTTCCATTCTTATGTATATTAAGTGAAGACTTAATATCAACATAGTTTGCTGCATCTATTACTTTTAATCTATAGATACATAAAAAACACTCATTACATGGTATTCACACGAATATAATTGCCAGATAACTAAGACCAAAACTTATTTTGAAATTGGTATTACATTTCTAAAAATGATTTGGGAGGAGAAATTTGTCTGCGTGTTTTATGTTTGTTTTTATCGTCAACTCAGTTATTTTTAAAATTAGGGCCCACGTAGAAAATACCGTTATGTAAAAATAAAATATCATTTGTAACATAAACAATTGTTAAGGTATTTAATGTTCAGCATTAAAAATGTCCTCGGTTTTTAAAAGTCCGAAATAAATCTTCGATTTTGGTACAATTGTAAACATTAAGGTAAAAATCTATTATGATCTTAATTCAAAACTACAATGACTTTTTTTATAAAAAAATAAATGATATAAAATAAAGAGTAGTAAGACATATATAATTAACTGCTTAACACGAATTAAAATAAAATCAATACGAACTGAAACGTTATTTGCTTTAGAGCACTGGTAACTACAGGGTACAAAATATTGCCCTACAACAGACTATCTACTGTGCAAAATATTGTCATATCCAGAAATTGGAACCACTATAAAATATAAAAATTCAGTTTGTAAGAAATATTTTTCGTACTCTTTGTAGAACGTTTTTAATTTAAGAATAATTCATATTATAATAGTAGCTACAGAGTTATTAATGCTTAAAATATCCTAACTTACTAAATTTAAACAATATGGGGTAGTTTTTTACCAACCTTGCTAAAAGGTAGTAAATATGCTTCAAAAATGATGAATTTTTTGTGAAAGAGTCCTTGTAGGATTTGAAAGGTACATATATTTTTATTTTTTGAATTGAAACAAAATGGCGGCCTATTTGTAGTAAACCCAAAATGGCAAAGTTAGAGCGAGGAAATTGCATGATATCTCCCTCTCATAAGCCCAAGTTCAATTTGTGAGTTATATGAGTCGAAAGGCAATTCAATTTACTATAACCTTGTGTAAAGGTGTTTTAGGTACACCTCCTGGAACAAGGAACAAAACTCATATAAAGATCCCAATAATCGACTTTTTCGCTATTTTTGTACGTTAATTGCGCATTTTCGCCCACTCATAAGCCCGAGTACATATTGTGAGTTATACCATTCAAAAGACAATTAAATTTACTATAATCCTGTGTAAAGGTGTTTTAGGTACACCTCCCGGAACAAGGAACAAAACTCATATAAAGATCCCAATAATCGATATTTGCGCATTTTCGCCCACTCATAAGCCCAAGTACATATTGTAAGTTATACCATTCGAAAGACAATTAAATTTACTATAATCCTGTGTAAAGGTGTTTTAGGTACACCTCCCGGAACAAGGAACAAAACTCATATAAAGATCCCGATAATTGACTTTTTCACTATTCTTGTACGTTAATTGCTCATTTTCGCCCACTCATAAGTCCGAGTACATATTGTGAGTTATACCATTCAAAAGACAATTAAATTTACTATAATCCTGTGTAAAGGTGTTTTAGGTACACCTCCCGGAACAAGGAACAAAACTCATATAAAGGTCCCAAAAATCGAATTTTTCACTATTCGTGTACGATAATTGCACATTTTCGCCCAATCATAAGCCCGAGTACATATTGTGAGTTTTACCATTCAAAAGACAATTAAATGTACTATAATCCTGTGTAATGTGTTGTTGTTTCTCTTGCATGAAATATGAATAAAATAAATAACTATTAAATTTACTTGTTTTAAACTTAGTTATTCCGTGGTAAAAATTCGGCTATAGTAATGCGGCATTGCTGCTTTCGCTTTTTTTTAGAAATTAAATACGAATTGTATAGTGACCTAATGGTCTAAGCATATCTGAGGAGACGACTTTAGCACTAAAATAATATGATGACTGTTTTACAACTAAACCAACAAAATAATAATAATGGAACATTGAACATTTTTCAGGTATTTATTGTTCAGCATTAAATATGTCAGCTGTTTTAAAATGATCGAAATAAAGTCTTGTTTGTAAACTACAATGATTTTTTCAAACAAACATTTTAAAATGGTCTGAATTAAAGAGTAGTAAGACATATGTATATATGAACTTTGGATATATGATAATTATATGCAATAAATTAAGCTAAAATTATAATTACTAATTTACCACATCAATATTCAAATTTGTCTTTATTTGAAACCAAAAATACTTAATAAAAACCAAACGCCTTAAGAATATTTTTCAATAAAACATGTATTTAGAAAATAAAAATTGTATAACGATCTCATGGTGACCTAGGCACTAAAATGACTGTTTTAGAAGTACAACTAAACCAAAATAATAATAATCACTTATAAACTGTTGTTAATATACAAAAGAGAAAAGATCACAATAAAACTGCTATAATTTATAATTAGCAGCCTTTGGGTATTTTCAATTTACCTCTCTTCCAATTGTCAATTAGAATATTCACTTGGGCCGGTGTCCGTCCCTCCAATAGAGGATGTTTTTGTATTAGGTCACGGCACCTTGCATAGCCTGGGGTTTTGTGAAATTTTATGCAGTCGGGAAAAGCCGTTTATACCAATTTTTTAGCTTCATTAGTCCATCGTTGACGTTTTTTTACATTAAATTCATTTTGAACTGTTGAGGTTTCTGTTAAGGTTGCTGTTGAGGTTTCTATTGAGGTTGCTGTTGAGGTTTCTGTTGAGGTTTCTGTTGAGGTTTCTGTTGAGGTTGCTGTTGAGGTTGCTGTAGACTTTTTCATATTACTGGAGCTGCCACAATCCGCCAATGACTCCACACAATCAGTTTCATTGAAAGAAGATTGGTCCCAATTTGTCCCTTCTGAATGAGAGGCAGAGGTATTCTATAGTTTGCATTATGTGTATTTATATTGTGCCCCATAAAATCTGCCAAATTATTTCGAAATTCCGTTCCTTTTTGGTGCAGTTGCGAACGAGTTGCACAATGGTGCCGCAGTCTAGTAGATGTGATGTCTTGCGGTCTATGTAAGGGCAAACTTAATTTGTCCTTAATATGACGCAAAACCTTTGCACCCTCAAATGGATTTTCAGTTCCTGGTCGTGCAAAAAGATAAATATTTGAACTTTCAATTTTTAAGCTTTTTCTGCATGAAATTATCAGGTCAAGTGATAGTTTCATTTGGGGGGTTAGCAATATTGGCACTTCATGAGTTAATTTTCCCGGAACTGTGAAAATTTCTAAAGAGCCAATGCTGCTTTGTTCTTCTTGGGAAAACTGCTGCAGAATGTCACTTGACGCAAGGTGACTGTTGCGTGCTCTGTTTGCATAAAAGGACAGTTCAGCTCTTGCTACTTCCCCTGACCTACGGCAGTTAAATAAAAGAATATGTGCAATACTTACTTTGCACAAGTTCTCGTAATTTTCAACGTTTATTTCTAACTGAAGTTGTTGGAAATATGATTGTTCGAAATTTTTTATTTCTTTGTGCAGAATTTTTACATCTTATAAATCAGGCATGACCACTGGCTTAGTCATCCTGAGCCGTTTTCTGCACTTCTCTGCATTCGTCGACACAACATACTTCCACCTTCTCTTGAAAATTTTTAAAAAATCTGTCACCTCTGCTCTGATTGAATCGGGACTCCTAGTGGATATTTTCCGTTTAGTAAGAGCATCGTCAAGAAGTTTCTCTGCCGACTCTTGAATTACCCATGATAACCGAGCGGGCATTCCGATTACTCCTACTTCTCCAGTTGTTGGATTACACCCACAAAGTTCTTGGACAGCTGACATAACTGTATCAATTTTTTTTGGAGAAAAGCAGTCGAGAAAAGACGTTACACTGCTATCTTTTTCTTTCACGCGCAGTAACAGCCTTCCGGCGTCACGCATTTTTTTAGTAACATTATATTTATCATGTATAGCCCTATGATTTGAAAGAAAATCATTGGCTACACCTACAATTAGAGGGTCACAACAAGCAACTTTCCCAATGTCGTCTTTTTTAATAGTTTCAAAAATGTCTGTTTCCCAAGTTTCAGTGGATATACTCGGGTTGGGGTTTAGAGAATCGCCATACGTTTTTAAGTAAGAAAATTTGTTAATTGATTTTAAAATTTCTCCCTCATTCAATTCTATTTCTTCGTCGCTACACTGTTCTTCTGTTTCTTTAACACATTTTTGGGCATGTCGGTAAAATGTCCTTTTTGAGTAAAGGCCTAAACATTTTTTGCAAGATATAAAATCTAAATGTGATTTGTCAGAACCTGCTCTCGGACGACGAGCCGGTATAAGCGAAAGCGAGGTTTCAGTTGCTGAACTGTTTGCAACAAGTTTATTATTGAGGTAGTTGCCTCGAAACCTAATCTCTTCTAAAAGTTTTCTTTTCCTTAAAGAAGATTCAATGTCTTTACCTTCTATAGCTAAATATTGTTGTATGGATGATTGGTCCGAATGTTTCCTAATAACATGTCTCTGGAAATTTGTGACAATTGCCTCACAATAAATACACAGATTTCTCCTATCAGTTCGTTTCTTACGTTTGATCTTTTCTGGCTCCTTACTTGTTGACTCGTCGTGACTCAGGGTTAGACAATTTCCTACAAACATAACACAACGTTAAGTAATTAATTTACATAATTAAATGTAACGAAATTCCTAATATGTAATGTGTTATACTCTGTAAGAGGTATTCTGTCTCTGGATCGCTCGGCTAGCAGTAGCGTATCCAGGATTTAAGTTTGGGGGAGGGGGGGGGGGGGCAGCAGGCCATATTTTAAAATACTTAATGCAATTGTATTTCTCAGCAACGTTTATAATTTTACAGTGATGCGATAAAAACTTTGTATAGGGATTTAATTAGTTTGTTTAGTAAGAATAAATAAAACAAAAATGTACACAATTTTAAAATGATGTTGTATTGGCTGACTTCAGATATGGTGGAGTGTGGGGTGCAGTAGAGCCTGTAGTGCCAACCTAATATTCGTAACTTGACTGACAACGTACAGTGGAGTGTATTGAGTGTACATAGAGTTGCCATAATTTAGTAGTGGGGGAGAAAGCGGAGATTTTAACTGGCTATCTGACCGGGGGGCTTTGGGGAGGAAAGGGGGTCTGGGGAATTTTGAAAATTAAGTACCTATTAAAAAAACTCCTTTAAATTAAATTTAACACACAAAATTCATATAGAATCAAATAATTTGCTATTGTTATGCCTACAGTTCCAAAATTGAGGGGGATTTAAAAAAATATATATTTAAGGTTATAGAAAACTTATAAGAAGAGTTGTTATTATTTGTTGTTATATTTAAATTGAAAATCACACAAAACATGTGTTTTAGTAATAAGATATAAATGTAAAAACACTACAAAATAGTGTAAGCTGAAAAAGTATATACTGTCAAAAGCAGTATCGTAAGTTAATTTAAGCTTTTTATAAAATTAGGACCAATCATCTCATTCGAAAAATGTTAGTATCAGTTTATTTTTAACTCAGCTTTTATTGCTTTTAATGTAGGCCTACAACAGTTTTAAACTGCACATTGATTAAATAAATTATTAGGTGACGGAGTTGTGTAAAAGAGATCTTTCAAAGATTTTTCACCATTCAGACGAATGTTTCTTAAATTTTTATGTAACACATTATAAAACGTAATTATTTAAAATATCAATTATTATGCTGGTACAGGAATATAGCTAATTTTAAATAAAGCTCATTATTAACAATTATTATAGGCCCAATATGACTTGTTTTAACAAACCTTATCTAAAAATAAGCATAGAAATTAATTATAATTTAAATCAGCTGTTATGGAAACACATTGATCAATACAGAAAATCTTTCACCAGCTAAAGTATATTAAATTGTCAAATTAGGTTTCTTAATTAATTACTGTAATACTTTTGCTTTTAAATTATTTAACTATTTTAATACATTCCCCTGAACAAAGACTTTGCGAATCATATAACAAAAGAACATTAAGTACATCCGATGTACAAATTTCGATTTCTAACATCAATGTTTTGTTAAGTGGAAATCCCTAGTCAGCCTCTGTATAATAAGGCTGCAAAACAGCTGATCTTGGTCCGGTTCCGTTGGTCCTTGGCGCCATAAATCTTCGTACATTTTCTGCGATCGACAACTGCGAATATAGGCGAAATCTAACAAAGTTTTCCGCCGAAAAAAAGCCAAAGAGTTACAAATAATAGACGTTAGAGTCTACAGAGAGACAGGGTTTAGCTTTAGAAATATTTCCACGACGATAAAGTTGTAAACGTAAATCAATTTTCGTTCCTAAATACAATTTCAACAGAAAATTTTCGTTATATAACTTTTTTTTCAATTTTAAAAAGAGGAGATTTCTTGTTATTTTCGTAAATTCCTCGGAGCTTTTTTTTTATCCTCAAAATCCGGAATCTCCTTAGAAATCCTGAGATATGGCACCGTAAAGTGTACAGTATTGTTAGTTTAAATATTTAGTTAATTATGTTAGTAAATTTGTAGCCTAGTTCTTCATGCCAGTAGCTTTTGCTACATTTTTGTCTAAAGTATCCCTCCCTGGATACGCCACTGCTCGCCCGGGTCAAACCCCAGCCCTCGCTTCCGACCGCAGCTGATTCCTTAATGTGTCTCGCTTCTGAATCCCCACTATGAAATTAACTTTTTTTCGTGATCGTAATTTGCAAATTTCCATCGAATATTTAAAAAGTAGATGAAAAAATAAGAAGAATGATACCAAACACGACATAATTTGGTAAAAAAAAACAAACAATATAGGCGCAGCCTGTTTGTGTGCGGTAACATACGAGTTGGTTTTGTGTAACGATATTAAATTCAATGTTGTCAAAAATGTATACATAGCAATATTATTAAATAATACAGTATTTAATTACAGTTTATTAGTTATGTGTTTTTCAAGCAACGAATGTCACAAGGAAAGCTTGAGTTTCACACCATCAGCCTACGGTGCCACCACGCGCATATTTTTACTTGATTAATGTATTTTCTGAAAATATTGTTAGTTTAAAATAAACAGGTTATGTTATTAATATTTCTTGCATCGTTATTCTAACCCCCGGAAATTCTTAAATCAGCAGCGGTCGGAAGCGAGGGCTGGGGTTTGACCCGCGCCAGCCGCAGGTAGCCTTACAGACTATAGTGTTGACGATTTGTAAGAAATAAGTTAAGACCAATAACAAGAAACATTGGAATAGTAAAGTATTTCAGAGAACTACCAACGCCAAAATAACAATTAAATTTTATAACATAAAAGCCCAGTCGGTGTGGGTTACAACTATCAGTAATTTGCAATACGGCTGATTTTTTTTTATAAGTACCTCAACCCTCCCAGTGGCAGACTGCCCAAAGTGACGTTCTCTCAGGCGCAAGATACAGCTATTTCGACAATTAGCGAGAATTTGCATAAGCGATAATTTAACCCACTTAGAATCATCCAATCGCAATAAAACTGGCACCATTGGAAAGAAAATGAATCAAACTTTAATTTTTGTATTTACAACTTTTTCGTAAAACGTATATTTACATACGTAATCATCGTTTTAAAATATGCAAATCTGTCTACAGCTCTTTCCGTGCGCGAACTGCATACAATTGTACAGTTATTTCCCACTTTTTCTACGGTTAAGACCGTCTACACTAATATTTCTTTGGCAATTATAACGATACCATTGGATTCGTCATGATTTTATCTTTCTGTTGGCGTCTTCCAATCAGATGTCACTGTAAAATTACTATTTTATTGAAGAATTACTGTAAACCCTTGCGATTGGACAGTCCCTCAACCAATAAACAGGCCATTTGTCAATCGATATTATGAAGGCAGTGCCTTATGTTTTGACAGATTTCTTTACACGATTTTGCAGAGCAAAGTCTGAAGTTCGAAACTGTGCTGAGTAATCCAGAAATAACCGGTTTTTTGTCTGCCTAGTCGACAGTTGAAATGTCAGTTCTAGTGAGAAAGTCAAGCGCGTGGGTTCTCACGTTATACAAATGGGGACCTATATGCAGCGTGTAGGGTAGCGGCTTTTCATTAGATTGATATCATTTTGTTATTCAAATAAATATAACTCAAACACTTTTGTGAACTAAGGAAAGACGAGTATACCGTTATTTTCTTTGATTTATCCTCTACACTTTGTTATAATAATATTTCATTTTTGGGCAAAGCATATATTAGTAAATGACGTTACAATCTAGGCCTAGGTTTGTTACCAGTCGTGTACTTGGAACATAAAAACTGTTTTTTTCAAAATAAAAAATTTGAAATTGATAAATGTTTTTATACAGTTATATTTAGAACTAAATTACGAAACTTTTTTACGCTTACGAAAAAAATACAAAAAATGTTTACTACTTGTTATGTAGGCCTAAAGTTGAACTTTTTCCTTTCGTTACTGAACATTTTTTGTTTCTTGAGCTAATAACTTTTACAATTTCAAAATAAACTAATTTTTAGTGGCATATTTGAATTCTTTGAAGTTTCTTCTACAAAAAAGCTACTGAACACTTTTGGATTGGGGTTCATTTACTATTTTTGGCGAATTTTTAAGAATATGCTTGCAAAACGCTAAAAACAGGCTTTTCAATTTTAGCTTTAACCATGCCACTTGGAGGGTTAAAGTATGTAGATTAATATAAAAAAAAGTTTACCAGTCTATCAATTTCCCAAAGTCGAAAAAAAATTTAAAACATTTTTTTTTCGATATTCCTTAATATTTCGAGCTAGGATGAAGATAAATAAAAATAAAAAATACTATCTTGTAGGAGAAGTATTTTTAAATAAAAAAGGGTCATATGTATTTCGCAGCAGGGGAAATCACTAAAAGTTGAAATCTCATTTATATATGAAGTGTTGGCTCATTCTAAATTGGCTGAATTTTAATATATTGAATTAAAACTTGACATAGGAGTTTAAATATATATTTTAAACAGTTGTGCTGAGTCTGAGGTTGTTATCTTGAAAATGACCAGATCTAGAGCCACTTGACTTATCAATGGGTTTCTCAATTTTAGGAGTACCGGACCCACGAACTAATTTTAATCGGCTCCAGTTTAGAAGATTTTCAAAATATCAACCTAAAAGTTTTTTTACAAGTTAAACATATAGATTCAAACAAGATCAAGGAGTATAAACCTTTTTTATTATTTACTTTTAAAAGCACAAGTAACTTAAAAAAGTATAATTTTAGACCTTTTTAGATTTTTCATCAAAACGCTTGAGTTGATCGGATGCAGATTAGTCAATTTTTTAAATATAGTTTTTAAAATAAGTATAGCAATAAACAAATGTTTTTGTAACTTCTGTACCAATTTTAAAATAGATATGTTCAAAAATGTCGGAAATGGAGTCGTTGAATCCAAAAGTGTTATAGTTAAAACGTGATAGGTAAAACAGAAGACTAGTTTCAAGCGCCTCGTTTTTAAAAATAACAAGAAAAAAATCGTTCATAAACTTACTAAAAATATGTATACTGGTGTATTCAACTTGTAAAACAAATTTGATGTTGATATTCCAAAAATTTACGAAACTGGAATAGATTGAAATTAGTTCGTGGGTCCGGTACTCCTAAAATCGAGAAACTCATTGATAAGTCAAGTGGCTCTAGATCGGGTCATTTTCAAGATAACAAGCTGAGACTCAGCCTAAATGTTTAAAATATAAATTTTAACTCCTATGTCAAGTTTCAATTCGATATATTAAAATTCAGCCAATTTAGAATGAGCCAACGCTTCATATATAAATGAGATTTCAACTTTTAGTGATTTCCCCTGCTGCAAAATACATACCTGCATTATCGAATTTTTTCCAGACAAACCATTGCTCGGAGGAAAAAAATACACATGACCTTTTTATTGTAAAATACTTCCTCTAGAAAGTGGTATTTTTTAGTTTTATTTATCTTCATCCCAGCTCGAAATATTAAGGAATATCGCAAAAAAGTTTTCGATTTTTTTTTCGACTTTGGGAAATCGATGGACTGGTAAACATTTTTTATATTAATCTACATACCTTAATGTACTTATAAAAAATCAGCCGTATTGTAAATTACTGGAACTTTTGGTCTAAAATTACCCCTACCGACTGGCCTATACGAGTTAATCGTATATGTACTATTTTATACATTTATCGAGTAATCTTATGTATACAGGGTAGAGGGGAAAATATTGTTAAAATATTTGTATATTCGGTAGTTAAGGTTATTTATTGTATTTACTTTGTAGTGTCAGTGGCGTCATTTCACCGAGGGGGGGGGGGGGGGGGGGGTGCAAATCCACCCCCGCCGACCCCGGTACGGATGGAGGGGCCGTTGGTTCCCCCAAAAATTAAAAATGTCCGCAATATAAAACACATAATTTTAAGCTATTTCTTGATATATTGAGACATCCTTTAGGGGCAAACTTTATCTTGAAATGATTGCAGTTATTGGTATCTAATATAATATAGCTACACGTGGTGACTGACTGACTGATGTAAATGTTTGGGTACTTCCAGACCAGCTAGAGAGCTGCAAATTGAAATGGGGGCAGTTGTTTCATAATGAGAACAATAGAGGTAAAATTGGCATAAACAAAAAAAAATAGCTACTTTATAAAATTAATTTAATGTTATAAGTATAAATAAATATAGTTATAAAGAAATTGGAGGAAGCTTAAATTAAACCCCTTATTGTTTAAAATAATTAAATTAATGATGTGTTTGAAAATATTGCAACTATAAAGGATGGTCTTTTCTGTTGTTAGGCATCATCATTTCACGCCTTTTATTTTAAACTTTCAAATTGTAATTTTAATACTTTTCAAATCTTGGGGGGGCCACCTGCCCACATGCCCCCAACCCCCAAATGAAGCCCCTGTGTAGTGTAGGCTGTATGCTAGAAGTTATACACGGTTTTGTGGTAGTAGAATTTACACAATTAAAGATTGCAAAATCTAAAAAACTATACTGTACATTATAGAAAAAACCTTAAATTTGAGTTAAGCTTTTATCAAAATGTTTTTAATTTCAATTGTAACCAATGAACTGGAAGTCAGTAATACTTAAGATAATAAACTATGTATTCATAAAAGTAACTGCTTCTTTAAATTTACTAGTACAAATATGAATTAAAATTACAATATTTTAATCACCTAAAGATGTATTTGTTATTAAATTATTATACCTGATTCAGTCAAATTATTTTCTGAGGAAAGGGCTTCAGGTAGGGGCATCAGGGTATTTTCAAGATTGTTTACTGGGTACTCGACCATTTCTCCATTCTCGAGGACAAAGTAACAGCCAATGTTTGCAATGTCAAGAATATCTAGAAACAAAATGGAATAATTAGATTCAAGCATAAAGAGGTATAAACATATCTTTCTACTCTGTATTAAATCGTTGTAGCATTTATACAAGTAAAAAAACAATATGCCTCATCTTTCTACTCCTTATAAAAACAATGTAGCATTTACACAAGTAAAATACAGTAGCCTATGGTTATTCTTTCTGCGCCTTATAAAATCGTTGTAGCATTTATACAAGTAAAAAAACAGTATGCTTATTATTTCTACTCCTTATTGAATCATTTTAGCATTTATAAAAGTAAAAAAGTAGGCTTATTATTTCTACTCCTTATTCAATCATTGTAGCATTTATAACAG
>JAGFPH010005485.1:54075-76465 GCA_018207615.1 Philaenus spumarius | reverse complement strand
TTATATCGCAATGAAAAATATGACAGCAATGTTTCATTGAGGTTTGGCGACACTCAAACAAAACATACAAATAGGCTACAATAAAAGTAAATTTTCAGTCAAATTAATAACATTTTATAAAACTGTTGAAAAATCTAATTCTACACCTCAGAGTACTCCGGGTGCGCAGAAGGTTAGCCACGCCTCCTAGAACATATACTAGGCAGAGGAGTACTCAAAGGTGCAAATTATATAAACGAATTACAAGACTTTATAAGTCGGCCATTTTTGGATGTCTCTAAGGATCAAAATATCCACGGAGTGCATATTTTGAGAGCAAACTATTTCAAATACTTTATATATAGTGATTATATTAGTTTATATAGTACTGAAGTTATGTGAAACGCCTATATAAACCAATTTCGCTCTTTATACCTTTCCTGTATTCTAGATATAGAGATGTCAATCGGATATCCCTAAGGTGCAACACACCCGGATAGGAAAAAGGAGCAGGGCTAGAAATATATATATAAAACAAAAAGTAGAAGTGATATAAAAAGTGATTCATAAACAGTAAAGTGATGAAAAATATCACAGCAAGTGATAATAAAACTTATTTGAACAATAATTAAAATAATCCTTCACTTATTTCAATTAAAACTTACATATATAAACATCGATGTGTGTGTAAAATATAAAAGGACAAGGAGGTATAAGTAAATATAAAAGGCAGGTTGACAACATCGTCGCAAGAGCAGATCCAAGTGCACTATGGGACTTCCTTCTACATAATTGTGGAGGTAGCATAATGGCGATCAGTTAATCATTGCAATGAAGTGAGAGTTTTCTAAATAGAAATCAAAGAATTTCTAGGTAATCGTCAGTGTAAAAGTGTTAAAGTGAATATATTTTGGACTAGTTGATATATTAGGGAGGGTTTTTCAACGGAGAATTACGAAATTTGAGGTGATGGTGAGTCGGCACATGTGTCTGTTTAAATAACGTTTCAAAGTGGATTAATAGGTGAATTAGAACCGTTAAGGCTAGTGGATTAATACATTACGCAAGTATTTAGATTAGAAAAATATTTAAATTATAAGAATTTTGAACTTTTGGGACTTAAAGTAATTTTGTAAGATAGGGTCTAAACATTTTTTTATAAGTATAACTTTTTTGATCTGCCTGTAGCTTATTATTTTTTATATTTAAGTATAGCCAAATTGCGTCTTTAGTTGAGAAAGTTTTTGCTAATTTTAAATATATATTTGAATTTGATGATTTTGTCATGTGTACACTAACGATAAACATGTGTCAGTAAATTTTTTAAGTTGTTCGTTACAATGCCTTGAATATCATTTATCTACCATAGTTCCACTTAGTATTAAGTACTATCTCAGCTAGACGTCTAACACTCGAAATTATTTTATAAAAAATGGTAAATTAACTTACTAGGCTTCAACAAAGTAGTGACGTCATTCTATTGCACAATGAACAGCAACGTTAGTTACCACCAAAATAATTCATAGAGTGAACGTCATAAGCCTAACACATGACGTGCAAGTAACAGATTAAATGTAAACAAACAATATTTTTAGGTTAGATTTTTACATTGTTTATTTTTGGCAAATCAAGTATTGTGATAGATAATTATAATACAAATCAATAAGGTAAATGACTTTTTGATTAATAAACTTACACTTCGTGGTTTTTATAAAATATTTGAACCTTTTTTTTATATAAATTGGACTTAGTACGAAATTTCGTTATCATAAAAAATATCTTTTAGTATTTATAAATTTTTTTTATTGTAACGTCTAACGTTACATGATTAAGACTGATAGCCCAAGATAGACTATGCACATACGCTATTCATTCATGTCAGGACAGAACAAATGAGATCAATGTACATTATTATTCCTATAATATTAAAACAAAACTTAGCCTAAAAGTTGAAAACATAACCTTGAATGGTGTGCGTAGATATTGAAGTAATATGTCCGATAGACGAAATCAGCTGTTATATGTTAACGAATAAATCAAACAACACTATACCATTTTGTTACTGTGGATGTACTTACATACCAACGCTTTTATAAGAGCTGATACTAATTTTGTTACAATATTTAGTCTTACAAAGTATTGCCTGTAGCAATAGGTAACTCTGTCTTGGCTTTATCACGATGTTTTTTTTTTTTACTATCTTGTTACTGTACATTACATTAATATCGACATAAAGCCTTTATCTTTAATATTAATACATAAACAAAACTATTTTCACTCCTGACACTTGTAAGGTTGGTTATACACCTTTGTCTTTTCATATGAATTTGAGGGCACATAAGAAGCATATAAATAATAATAATAATATTTATTTTACTCCAATTATTTACATATATAATATATACATTATACTGCTTGGGAAATATCTAACCATCTCTTCCAGTATTCGATGGTTAGTTTGAAAAAACTAAAACTAAACTAAAGACAAAATAATAAAAGTAATAAAAACAGAAATAAATACAAAATAATTAGTCTACCTTTTTAATTAACGTTTGACATAACGCGGCTACCCCTGCGGTGGCATCATATCTTATATGCAGACCTCTGCATACATAATTAAATCAAACACACTATATCCAATCACACACCCTAGCATACATTCAAACTTCTATAAACTACCATACATATAAACAAATGCATTCCAACCAAACCAATACATAAAACTTTAACTAAACCAGATTCTTAAGTAGTTCATCGCAGGACCCGAAACCCGAAAGCCAACCCTACACTCGCGACATATACTTTACTATCCTTGGTTCTCTCCTGATCTGCAATGACAATTTATTAAATATGTTTGGACCATTATATAAAAAAGTCTTTTTGTAGCAAATTTTGTTCACTTTTGGTCTTTTTGTGTGCATCTGAACCACTTGTTATATAATAAATTTGGACATTGCAAGTACAGATTCCTCACGCCGGCAATGCACCCCGAGAGGGGAAGTAAGGCCCGGTCCCCACGCTGTGTTTGTTGTGTCCAACGTCACCAGTACAACCTCAATAAAAAAAATAGACCTCTTTTCTTCACTGTACACCCTAGTTTGTCACTGTAGTGTAACGGTAAATAAAAGTGATAAACACATTTTCTTAGTGAACAGGACGTGTAAAAATTAGTTGTTTTATTTATAAATATATACAAGTGTCACAAAAAAACCTTATCGTGCTATAATACAGGATCGGATTCTATGCATTATAATAAATAAAAATATTCAGAAACATTTTACGAATTCGGGTTAGTTTATTTTAGGTTTTTGTTAGTTTTTTATACTGGAAATATGTGAACCAAGGGTTGACAAATCTTTTGCGCATGTGTTAAAAATTATGAGGAGAATGCGTTCTTGGAATCGACAAATAAAGAGAGCAAGAAGGCAGGAAGTATTTCCTGAGATACCCTTCCCGTTACATCATCCTATTTACTTTTCCCACACAAATTTCGTATGTGTATTAACTAACTTTCGCCAACCTGGCGACTAACAATACAATGTTAAAAAAAATACAAAACCTAAAACTAACTTCAACCTAACTAAACAATACAGTATGATTAAAACAAGATAGTATTATGGTGTCATTGGATCTACGGAACAGCCAGGATCGCACCAAATCAATGTCAAACAAGCACAAAATGTATTAATTACAGGAATTACCTTCCTCCTGACTAAACAAAAGGTCGTACAGAAAATTGTTTTAAATAAAAAAGTTTATTTCACTAATTATCAACAACTTTCTCGCAAAAAGTTTTCTTTTTGCCTAAAAATACAAAAATTTCTCGCTTTGAACATTTTTGTTGTCATCACTTTTATTTTATAAAAACTTAGTAAAATTTTGCATCACAGTTATAACATTTTATAATTTTGTATGAAACAAAACCTTACTTATTTATAGATATTTGTCATAGTTCTCTCTAAAATGTGAAATACTTTTTTATAAAAAGGTTGTAAGCAAGTACGTAAAGTTATAAGAATGTGAGCGCTGTCTATTTCCTCAGTTAAATGTTATTTGTGGACCTATTTTTTTGTGGAATTGGTTGTACCGCCAGCCAAGGCAGGTTTAAGGAGAAGTAGACTGTAGAAGGGATGACTCGCCCATTAGGCCAAGTTCACTCCTAGTTTGCTCGAACTGTATTTCCGTTCTTGCTGAAAACATCTGTACGACTTTATATACAAATAAATGTTTCAGGGCAATACATTTAGTTGTTTAAATAAGGGAAAAGAATGTTGGCGCTTACACCTGAAAAGTGAAATTCGGATAAAATGTTTTTGGGTGACAATTAAAGGTGCAGTCGCGGCCATACAGGCCCCTCCCCAGCACTCTATTGTAGTTTGGACTGTATGAACGCATTATATAACATTCATAGTACTTTTAACCCTTAACCCTATAACTACTTTTGTCCATGTTAATGTTTTGCAACGCCAAGTCATTTCGGTGCATGTGCAAGTATATTTTCAAAAATTCGCCAAATATAGTAATTGTATACCAATTTGAAAGTGTTCTATACCTTTTTGTAGAGAAAGGTTCAAAGAATTCATATATGCAATTAAAAAATGTATTGATGTAAAATTGTAAAAGTTATTAGCTCAAGAAACAAAAAATGATCTGTAACAAAAGGAAAATGTTTAACTTTAGGCCTACATAACAAGTAGTAAAAATTTTTTTAAATTTTTTCGTAAGCGTAAAAAAGTTTCGTAATTTAGTTCTAAATAGAACTGTATAAAAACATTTATCAATTTCAAATTACTTATTTTGAAAACACCAGTTTTTATGTTCCATCTATACGACTGATAACAAAACTAGGCCTAGTTTGAAGTGTAATTTAGGAATATTTGTTTTACCCAAAAATGAAATATTATTATAAGAAAGTGTAGAGAATAAATCAAAGAATTGAACTGCATATTGTAAATTATCTTTTCATAAAAGTGTTTGACTTAGAATTATTTGAATAACAAAAGTGAGAACAAATATAGAAACCTCCCATCCATACAAGCAATACGACAAGCGCGTGACAAACTCCTATGTCTACCCATGTTATAAAAGTCTGTTAGGTTTCAAATTCAAACATCGGATGAGAACGTAATAACAGTCACTTTCCCACGGCCCTACACAACAAACAGTTCAAACAAAACATATTTGGTTTACAGGAAATGTAGCTTGAAGCATTATCTTTACAAAGATACCAAAATATGTCTAAAAATAGATTGTGGTCACACAGATATCAGGTGTAGGTGAGGCTGTTTATTGGTTGGAAAACTGACCAATTGCAAGGGTATACAAAACGCTCCACAACTTTAGAACTATTTGTCCGTTTTTTGATTGGATGACAGTTTTACTTAGAGGAGATTGTGACGAATCCAACGATATACAGGCTTAACTTAGAAAATGTACTGGGCGGGCTGTAGAGCGAGAAGAAAGATGAGTTATTTCGTTGCGTTTTAGGATGAAATCCGGTGAATATTCGGGCGGTGAGTGTGTTGTAGAAAACTAATAAACTGTAACGATGATTACGTATGTAAATATACGTTTTAGAAAAAACTTGTTAATACAAAAATTAAAGTTTAGATCATTTTTCCTTTCCAACGGTTTTTGATTTACTGCGATTGGATGACTTTTAGAGCGTGAAATATTCATTACAAGTAGAGTTGTCGAAATTAATCTATTTCAAATGCCACTCCCCCACGACTACTCAAACTGAGCAGTCTGACAGTTGTAGAGTTAACGGGCGGCTAGCGCCTTTAGACGGGGCACTACACAATCTCTAAGCGCGGTTAATGCCTTTAAACGCAAATACACAAATACGTGTTTAGATGATTCCACAGTTCACAAAACTTCCAATAGAATGCAGGGATGTTCTTTGAGTATGTTTAGACCAAATCAAAAATATAAGCAATGTCTGTGACGCCTTATCGGTCTGTGTTCTGTCGCCGGAGCAAATGCGTCTACTATAGCAAGTGTTCTCAGTGCGGCTTACGCCTATAGACGCATCTGCTTCACTCAGCGTTACTTGTTTGTTTGTACTGATAACTGACTGATATTCATTCCGAAGTTTTAATTTTGTATAAGTTTTTGTTTTTCTTAGTTTAGTATGTAATTATTTTATTTCTTAGACAAAAATAAGTATTGCTTTTATGTATTTAGTTTTTGAATAATTGTTAATTTTGCTAAGTTTAGTTTGAATTTTTTTAATTCTTAAAAATATTTAGAACAGTTTTAAAATTAGTTGAATATTTTTTGTGTGCACTTCTTCACCGTAAAAATCAAAATTTTAAAAGAACATTGAGAAAATAGATATATATTTTTTTTAACTCTAAATGAGTGGTAGCCCATATTTCAGCTTAGCGCTTTAAGGGTTAAGTTACTCTCAAATAATAAAATTTGCTTACATACGAATGTAATTTAGAGTTTAATTGTCGAATGTGTTTCTACCATGTAATTTTGCAGTCAAGATAAATGCCTAAAAACTTTATAGCATGTTTGCTGGAAGGACAGACACAAACAAAAATCAGGACACCAATGTTGTGATAGATCAAAGTCTCCCCAAATTGAAATCCCCTCGAATCAAAAACTACGTATTTGGTTTTCGCCACATTAACGATCATATTGTTTAAACACCAATCCTGTAAAATTGTTAAGTCAGTAATCACGTTCTGTCTCACCTATTAACAGGTGGTGCTCACATACCGCAGAAAAATATCATCAGCAAAGGGGCTGATTATTCCCTCAAAATTTTCTTCAAGCAAATCATTTATAAAAATCAGAAATAAAGTTGTTGAAAGCACGGACCCCTGTGGAACTCCTCTTTATATAGTTTGAGAGTCGCTCACATGTTTACTTATTCGTACTTGTTGTGATCTATCTGTAAAATAAGATTTGAATCAGTCAAAAGCAGCTCCCCTTACTTCGATTGATTTCAACTTAGTCAGCAAAATACCATGATTTACCAAATCAAATGCCTTATTAAAATCGATAAACAATCTGGAGACTTTGAGTTTAGTCTAATATAATCCCTTACCGCTTCTTCTGTATTCCGCTCTTTAGTAAACATATATTGCCTTCTACTAAAAGAATTTAGAAAATTAATTAATAAACAAACATTACATTTATATGGTTATTCTCCTGTATCTTTTGAGGTTGTACGACTTAGAATAAGCATATTCACACACATTAAATTTATATGGTCATTCCCTTGTATGTTTTGTCATGTGTTTTTTGAAAGTAACTAACCGAGAAGACGTATATTGACAAAGATTACATTTATATGTGTTTTGCCCTGTATGCCTTCTCATGTGTACTTTGAGGGCCCTTGACCAAGAAGTAGCATATTTACACACATTACACTTAAATGGTTGTTCTCCAGTATGCCTTCTCATATGTAATTTAAGACAATTTGACCGAGAAGTAGCATATTCACACACATTACACTTAAATGGTTGTTCTCCTGTATGGCTTCTCATGTGTACTTTGAGATGGCTTGACCAAGAAGTAGCATATAAACACACATTGCACTTAAATGGTTGTTCTCCTGTATGTCTTCTCATGTGTACTTTGAGGACGTCTGACCGATTAGTAGCATATAAACACACACTACACTTAAATGGTTGTTCTCCTGTATGGCTTCTCATGTGTACTTGGAGATTTCCTGAGTGAGAAGCAGCATATTCACACACATTACACTTAAATGGTCGTTCTCCTGTATGCATTCTCATATGTAATTTAAGGCCGCTTGACCGAGAACTAGCATATTTACACATATTACACTTAAATTGTTGTTCTCCTGCATGGCTTCTCATGTGTACTTTGAAATGTCTTGACCAAGAAGTAGCATATACACACACATTACATTTAAATGGTTGTTCTGTATGCCTTCTCAAGTGTACTTTGAGATGGCATGACTGAGAAGTAGCATATTCACAAACATTACACTTAAATGGTTGTTCTCCTGTATGACTTCTTATGTGTCTTTTGAGGTTGCTTGACTTAGTAGTAGCAAAGTCACACATATTACACTTAAATGGTCGTTCTCCTGTGTGCCTTCTCTTGTGTAATTTGAGGACGCCCGAGTAAAAAGTAGAATATGTACACACATTACACTTAAGTGGTTGTTTTCCCGTATGCCTTCTCATGTGCGTTTTAAAGGTTGTTGACCGAGAAGTAGCATATTTGCACACATTACACTTAAATGGTTGTTCTCCTGTATGTCTTGCCGTGTGCGTTTTAGGCTGCCATAATGAATCTGAAACTGATTTGTTATGTATTGTAATATACTTCTAAAAGTTGTGTATATGTAGCAACTTGTTGCTATTGTAATACAACTTTATTATGTAAATAATCTTTATTTCTTATATACTAAAATCTGTCAGTGGAATGAGTAAAACATTCTAAGCTATAGAATCTAAGTTAGTGACAGCTTTGAGTCAAAGTAAATAAATGCTACAATTATATAGTGGAGAGGCAAGGTTAGTGTATAGGAGGTTGAACCCAAGACGACTGAATCCACACGCGCTGCGCACTAATTCACAAGCATACCTCGGTTTGCCGTCAGCTACGACGTTGCAACAGGCTAGTCTGCGATTGCAGTGTTTGGTTTTTCGTCGTGCACAGTGGTCTTTGTGGCCAAGTGAAAGGTTGATCGTTTAAATTGTTTATTTTTATAGTTAGACACCTTATAAAATGCCTGGAACTAGATGTGCCGTTGCAGTATACTATAATTGCATTGTAAAAACTCGATTATCTGATGGGGAGGGCAAAATAGTGTATCACAGTTTTCCAAAGGATGAACAAATATGTAAATATCCAGAGGTGTAAGCAAGGTGACTAATTTAACTATCGTACTGCTAGCATCTGTTCTACCCATTTTACTGAGGATTACTACCAATGGGATTTAAATGCAGAACATTTAAAATTACAACCGAACAAACTGCTAAAGCCAGATGCTGTTCCCTCGTTGAATTTACAGAAAATTGATCCACAAGCTAGTACTTTATCTAGTAGTAATAGTAATGTGCAACTGCAAAATGATAGGAAAACTCTCGTAGGGAAGGCAACCAACATGTTGTTGATATTATAAATTAATCTGAACTAAACCCTAACGATATTGATAATAGAAACAGTAAGGACCTTGCGGATGTTATTGAGCAATTTAACCTTTTGCGCGATATAGGCGAACTCAGTCCGACATGGCCAATTTGCTGTTGCGCTCCATTTCGACACACATATGATTTCTATGTTTTAAACTAGTGTAGAATCTGTGGTTTTTGGTCTAATAAGACTCCAATGTTGTTAAAAAATTTAGAAACCAGTAGCAGATTATATAGGCTGTGAAACATATTTTATGTCTCTCTGAAGTTGAGCAGATGTTTGCCAGTCACGATCGAGAAATACAAGTAGCATCGTCTGTTGTCTTGCGTCTTGTAACTTTTGTTTACGCTTTTTCAAGAGGTATTTTTTTATTTTACATTATTCTTTTGCAGTTTTGTAAAGCTCTTTTGTGTAAATTTTGTTTATGTAAATAATATAGTAATCTTGATTTTTTTTTATTTTGTGTTGAGAAATGGCAACTTTTTAACTATATGATTTAGTACAATGCGTTTAGAATGGCGTGCGGGCTGCGAATGCGCAGGAAAGCCTGTCTCCCACCAACTTCAGTCTCAGTCAAATAGTAAAAAAAGTACAGTCAGTGTCAAATCTGCACAGACATGCTTGGCTGTGTTGTATATGTGGTGTGTATAAAGCCATCATCTATAAACTTGACTGTACGCCGTGCTGCCTAGCCTCGGTAGGGGAAATGTGGTGGGATAGGTACTCCGTCTCTCTCGCACTACCCTCCCTACACGCCATTGATTCTAATTGATTCTATCCATACCATGGTTATGTTAAAATAAATTTTTGAATAAATATAAATACAGTTGACATATTTAAACAGTCATATTTAATGTAAAAAGTATTTTCCAAGCTGAAATCACTTGTATTACTACTTTTAAATTCATTAAAAAAACATAGTTTTTTGTTTGTTGACCTATATATTCAAAATAGGCCTATGCAATAAAAAAATGTTGTTAAACCTCAAGACTATTTTTTTAATTATTTATAATTTTTACATTTAGTGTAAAAAAGTATTTTAAAAGCTCTAAACTATATTATTCTTATTTTTAATTTAATTACAAAACAAAATAATCCATTGATTTTTCTGTCCGATTTTATTAAAAATAGGCCTACTCAATGAAAAATTGTTTAATCTTTCAACATTTTTTCCTTATATTCTGGTTTATTCCGAACAAAATGATATATAATAAGTTATGTTTACTATTTATAGTAATTTTTTGGCGAATTTACAAAAATAATTCTTCAAACAGTAATATTTTAATTGGATCTAGTGGAGCAGCCAAGTGTCAAATAAATAGAGTGCTCAAGGTTAAGGGAAAATTTCATCCATGGAAAAGAAAATAGAATTAGATGCCACAGTAATAAAAAAAAAAAAATTTTAAGTAATATTTCGATTTAAAGAGAAAATGCCAAAAAAATTAGAACATTAGCCTATATGCTAAAGAGATTATTTATTAAAGAGATTATGGAAATTGGGCATAAGGGGCATTACGTATGAACTGTTCTCTAGCTATTTATTAAATCGTGTACAATGTGTTAGAATAGGTAATAGTGTTAGTGATGAGATGAAGGTCCAAAACGGGGTTCCTCATGGTTCAGTTCTTGGTGCTTTGTTGTTTCTTATATATATTAATAGTTTCTGTAAGGGTAATTTCAGGGGAGAGTTAACTGCCTTTGCGGATGACACTGCCTTCGTGTATAGTGCAAAAAATCTTAAGGATATAAAGAACGATATTATTCGGGATCTGTGCTGTATCAGGTGGTGGTTTGCGACGCATTACATGGTACTAAGTAAAAAAACAAAATATATTATTTTTTATTTAAAAAATGAAATAACTTTTGAAAATGAAGTCAAATATCATGTATTGTCTTGCCCATCTGTTGTTCGGTGCAACTGTGAATCTATTGACAGAGTAAATAACCTGACGTATCTGGGTGTAACATTAGATTATAAATTGTGCTGGAAAGAACATCTTAAGAGCCATGCATACCAACTTTAGTGCGCTGTGAAAGTGACAGCGCTATTAACATAGGAGGTGAATCTTAATTTGTTATTTACCGTGAAACTAAGGCTTTTAGCAAGATTTTGTCCAAATAGTTATCTACAACTAAATCTATTAAACATTTCTATTGAATAGTTTTAATCATTTTATATTAAACATGTGTACAAAAATTGGAAATCAAATTTAGCTTTTCCCATAAGAAAAAATACGTGTTTTTCGTTCCATTTTTACATACTTCAAAATGTATATTTTAAAAATAAAATTTATATGAAACGAGAGCTTGTGATTTCGTTTTGGGAACTATTGAATTGTTTTAATTCATACTATTTCCATTTTTGTGTTTAAGAGTGTTTAGTTAACCTATTTCATAGAATAATTTTTGTGCAAGTCGGTAGTAGTTCAAGGATTTTGCAATAGGTTGTGCCAGTGCTGTTTACCCCTACTCTCCCTCCTGCTCCTGTCCCCCACCTTTCTATCCCTCCGTAGACTTTATGCAGTAGTACAACTACAAATAATATTATTATGAATCATAAGTGATTGTGTTATACTGGACCTTATTGTATTTTCTTGTAAAAAAGATTTTGACACTGTCAGTATTAATTCAAACGGACCGAATTCAATTTTGTTTGATTACTGCGAAATCAACAGTTGTTAGTGTTTAGTTATTTTATTCATTTTCTTTTCGTCACTAAGATTAGGCCTATATTATCTGCCTTTTACCAATAATTGCTAATACAGTACTATGCCTTCTAAAAAACAAAGACAATGAAAAGGGAAGGCCTTGAATCTCTCTGCAGTTAAAAAGAAGAGGCGTTTACCTCCAGGACTAAAAACATACTGGAAAAATAAAAGTTACGTTTTGCATACAATCTTATTGTATATAATTTATAAATTAATTTGTAGAGTAATATTTTTATATTATTCAACAAAATTCGAACTGTCTGAAACTCGTTTTTAACTAAGCCTAAAATACAGTTTTTGTTACATTTATACTTTTTTCCTTCAGTTTAGGCCTAAAAACTTTCGAATGAATGACAAATTTTGTTTCTAGAAGACTATTTAATATATAATTTACAACAGAACTAATATTTGTATTTTACTTGTATATTCTGTTCACTTGCTAAACTACAAATCTTCAAAATACATCTTATCAAATCAAAACTGTTCGTAAATTTTACAGACATTTATTTCATAATAGTAACTACATAATTGATTTACAAAAATGATTATTGTTTACTTTTAAAATGTTTAACTTATTAGTAGCCTATACCCATATTTTGAAATAACTACTTATCACCATAATAGTTAGGTTACCTATTGCAGGTAAATAATTATAGATTAAAGTTTATTTGTGTACCACGAAATTTATAATAATAAATCAAAATCTGTTTATACTTTTTCATATTTTCTTATTGTTAGGTTAATGTTGGTTTAATGTTGTTCGCTACCTTATACTGGTTTTAACAAATTTTGTTAATAGTATTTTATTTGGATCCTACCAAACGGCGTTCTAAAGAGTTCCATCAAACTTAGATTTCCTGAAAATTTCAACTAATTCGGACCGGTAGGTTCTGAGAAATTTCGAAAAAACTAAGAAATAAATTTTTTTCAAATCAGGTTTTTTTGGAATAACTTTTAAACGGCTTTACCGATCAATTCCAAAATCTAATCAGCTTTTAACCTTCAAAAGCGACGTCGATCGCTACCAATCCGGTCAAAATCGGTTAATTCGTTCGTGAGATATCGTGAACGAAAGAAAATAAAAAAAAGTGTTTTTTTCTCAATTTCTCCAAAATTTTTCATCAAAAAAATTTTTGTTGCCGATTCTTTCAATGGACTCGAAAAACTGCATCGATTGCCAAAAATCGCATAAAAATCGGTTGATTCATTCGCGAGATATCGTGAACGAAAGAAAATAAAAAAAAGTGTTTTTCCACAATTTCTCCGAAACTTTTCATCTGAAAAATTTTTGTTGTTGATTCTTTCAATGGAATTAAAAAAACTGCATCGATTGCCGCAAATCGCATAAAAATCGGTTGATTCATTCAAAAGTTATGGCAGTTCAAAATTTCCAAAAATAGTGTTTGTTGTAATTAAACTTAGCGGGAAGTTACATGGATGGCCTTTAGGGTCAACCGTTTTCCAAATTTTTTTAAAATATAATATGTATAAACTATATTTTGTTTATATTGCCTAAACCATTTATACAAGTCATGTGATTTAAATAAGCTGTTCAATCATTTTACTATCTGACCTATTTCATAAGATTCTAATAATATTTAAATTTCCCATAGTTTATACAAAATATGTCACAATACGATTACAGTCTTACAGTAGTTATTAATAATGAGTACTAAGTCGGGTACGACAGCTAGTATTCCAAATAGATAAAATTGTTTTGCGAATATGTTTTTCGTAAATATAATTTGTGTTAAATTTATTTAATTATAACTGTATAATTAATAATAATTACCTCCTAGTTTGGCAGAACGTAAATTAATTATAATACATGTCTTTTAAATAAGTCTACGGCACAAGAACGTTTGTTGAAAGGAGACTTTTCGTATTATTTATGTTTTAAATATTATAAAAAAAATATTTTAGAATACAAATTGTGTATTAAAATCATTTATAGATTAAAATAAAAAATAATATTTCAAAATTAATTATATAAACTGAATTAAAGTTGTTGTACAAAATGGTTTGGAAAAAAATGTTGTGCATTTTGTCTTTATAAATTATCACTTTTCAAACTCGGAAATATTGTATAGGCCTAAATCATTACTTTCTCTTATATCAGACCAACCACCAAACTACTGCATTTAGCTACCAATATAAAATAAGGATTCTGAACTGAAGCCACGGTAAGGCAAAGGAATGAAATGAAATATTGTGTTAAACTTTCTGTCTCTCTCACTCTGTCTGGTGTGCCGACGAGATGGAGGGGGCAAAGGAGAATTTGCAGTGACAGTACAGTTTGGTGTCGAGCACTGATACAGGCAGCGCTTACGGAATAAAAAGTAACTAAAATGTGATTTCTCCCCACGGGTAAGCATGACTCTTAAGGAGCTAAATAGGAAACTTTATCTATTATTAAGAAAGATGTATTACTTAAGATCGTTTTGTAGCATTAAATTTTTAAAAGTTATATACTATGCACTTGCACATTCTAAATTAAGATATGGACTGTTGATGTGGGGTGGTACATACCTAAGCACACTTATGCCTGTAATTAGAACTCAAAAACAAATAGTTACATCCATTTTATATAAATCAAAATTAGAACACTCTGTAACATGAGCTCTCCCTGAGATCGGAAAATAACAAGAGAGATGTACAGTAGATTATGGAAAATTATAATTAGAGTCATATTGTAAATTGAGATGTTTTCATTATAAATATTCAACAGTAATAACAGTGAAATAACTAGAAAACTGCATAATTAATGTATTATAAGCTTTGGTTTTAATTTGATAACAACTAATAAGACAATTTTTTTGTAAAGAGAGATGAATAATTGGTTTATACAACATAATTCAATTTAATGGAATGGCAGAGGCCTACAACGAAATAGAGCAGTTCCAGTGAGTGAGCACACCCAAAGTTGTGATGTCTATAAAAATAAAAAAATAAAGAAAAGAACAATTTAAATCAAAATATTACAATAAAAAGCAATAGTAAAACTGTTTTTAATAAAACATGGTGTATAAAACAAACGAATTCAATATTAACATTATTAAAGAAAATGTGCAGTAACGAGTGTGTCCGGTGCATGGAACAGTTGGTTTTTGGCATGGGTACGCTACTTCAGAGTCAATCGTTGTGGAGGAAAGATGTCTTTTACCAAGTTGGCTATATATTGAAAGTAAATCTTTTTGTGCGTTATATTGAAAATGAAGAATTGTATTTGTGGAGAAGAAGGTGTTTCGGCATATAGTTGCCAGTGAATAAAGTGAAATAGTTCTTTCTTTTTGAGAAAAAGAAAAATAAGGTGGAGAGTGGATAGAAAGAGGTTGGTAAGCGTTATAGAAGCAAGTGTTCTAAATCAAATTTCAACTGGATTTACACGTAGGCGAGTGTTTTCTTTTATTACCTGCACTTAAACAATTATAAATAAACATATAACAGAATAAGAGCTCAAACTTTAATGTAACTTAGGCCTGCAAGAAAACTGAACTGGACAGTGTTAGGATAGGGCAGTGCGCAACGTTCCAAAACGTATTCTGTATATTTTTCAAAGGTTTTGTGATACATCTCTCTATTTTTGAATGTTAATGATATGTAATATTAATATTAAGGAATGAATGAGTATGAATGTGTTGGATTTTGTTTTAATTGAACTGAGAAATTTATAATGTGCAAATAAATTTAAAACGTTTGCCATCAATATGTACTGAGTCTTTCTTGGTTTCGCCGTGACCTAGTTCAAGTACTATCTAAGCCACATGAAACACAACTCGAGTATAAATTTAGATTCAAAATTATTAGATTTGTGTTATACAAGACAAAGTAGAGTCTAAATTCAAATGAAATCACATATTATACTTTTTTAAATACAAAATAAAATTATTTTGGACTTTGAAAATTTTTCCACAATAAAATTTTTATTTATTCATTTATATAGTAAATTTTTTGCACCTCTTAGACATTAAGAAGGGTTGCAACTCCTTGCCCTTATTTAGGCAGTTGAAAATTTTATCTGTGCGTAGATTATATGTATAAGTCATCCTAAATGAGGCTATAAAAGGAAAGCTGGATATGTTGAAATCCAATACACAAAATCCTCGTAGAGAGCAGTATTGTGTTTCAACCAGAGCCAAGCTAACCATATTTCAGAAATGTTTCCTGTACCAGGGACCCAGATTTTTTAATGCTTTGCCAACATACATAAAAACTATTTACGGAGTTAAACCTTCTTTGAAAAGCTTAAATATCTGGCTTCTTGATATTGAAGCTCTTTTTTGTGCGCCTGGCTAGGTGCAATTAAGATTAGTTTTCTCGCCGCTATTTTTATTTGGTTGGAGGTAGTTTCAAGCCTTAGCTGAGATCACTGAAATTTGTATAATTATATGATTAATGTGGTAGCAAAACCTTCTGTTCTGCAAACATTTTTTTGAAATTCGTGCTGGTAATCCCCAAAACTGGCTTTGCCAACAGGGGTACCTAATTTCCTTAAGTTCTTGAACCTTGCACAATAAAGTGTAGAATGATAAAATTGTATATAATTATGAGTAAAATTTGTTTTGTTATATCGATATGTTTTTTCATGTCTGAATGTTTGTGTACTAATGTATTTAGTGTATAAGTAGAACAAATTTTTTTATTTTATTATCTAGGAATATTTTAGTTTTTTTGTCATGTCTGAATGTTTGTACATATTATGTTAGTGCTATTAATTGTATATTATGTATGTGGAAATAAATTCTTCATTATTATTATTATTAAATTACAAAAGGTACTTAAGGGTCTGCTCCAGTAAACGAGGAAGCAACCGGAAACGCAACCGCTTCTCACTGTATCCCTATCTAAACAGTGCAATTTCTTGCAGCTGAACGCTTTGACATAGCCTCATTTCATACCATTTTATAAGACTATCTTTTGTAATTGAGTGTTGAAAAATAAAACTGAATATTCTTTATAAAATTTCGGATCAGGCTTGCAAATTTTTTTTTTTTTTTTTTTTTTTTTTGGGTAGAGGTATGATAAGCCTCCTCACCACTGCGACCTTTAAGATCTATTGTGGTATACATCCCCTTCTAGTGATCATCCCAGATCCCCTTCAGGTCTCTTACGAAACCAATAAGGGTCCCGGGATCAACACCACGGACCTCTTCCGGGCTAACAAAAGCATTTCCAAGAGCTGTAAATCTTCTCCGCGCGAGAGCCTCGCACTCGCACAGCAGGTGTTGAGCCGATTCAGTTCCGAGGGAGCAGAATCGACAAGAGTCTTCCGAGACCAGCCCCATTTTTTTGAGGTGGTATTTGGCCGGGCAATGACCAGTGAGAATTCCCACAATCCGTCTAAGGTTATTCCTACCCAATAATAAAAGCTTCTGTGCTTTTGACTTAGAGAGACAGATAAACTTTTTTGCCTGCCTAAGCCCAGGAGCATTGTTCCAATGTGTGGACCATGTCTTCTCCGTCCAGACTTCAACAACATTTCTCAGATGGCTTTTAGGCCTCCCACAGAAAGGTTCTGGACCAATGAAGGGCTTTTTAGCTCCCACTCTAGCAAGTCTATCTGCTGCCTCATTGCCCTTAATACCTACATGACCAGGCACCCATTTAAGAGTAACTTCATTGAGTCTAGCCATGTCATTCACTACTTTAAAACAGTCCCAAACCAGCCTTGATTCAAAGGCAAATGATTCAAGTGCCTTCAAGGCAGCTTGGCTATCAGAAAGGATGTCAATCCTAGCTCCCTTAATCCCTCTTTTTAGGATTTCACGGGCGCAGAGATCTATCGCAACGACCTCCGCTTGAAAGATTGATGGTAAGGCTCCCATAGCCCTAGATACACTGCACCTAGGACCATAGACTCCTGCACCAACACCGCTGGCCATTTTGGAGCCATCAGTATACCATTCTTGTATATGTCCATGTCCAGCACAATCTGCCTCCTGGAGACCATCTATCTTCACTGTGAAGGAGTGGTCAAAATTAAGTGTCCTTCTCATCACATCCGACACCATAAGGTCCACCTTGATCCCATTAAGCTCTTGCAATATGGTCAGGTGACCTACCAGATCTCCTGGTTTAAAGTTATGGGTCCCCATCATCGCCAGGGCAGATCGCAACGCAACCCCCCGCACAAAAATGTGCAGAGGAGGCAGATCGAGAAGTACCTCCATAGCTGATGTGGGACAAGAGCGCATGGCTCCACAAATCCCTAGGCACGCTAGCCTTTGTAATTTTTGCAGCCTGTTTTTGGCACCAGACTGTTTGACCTTCTGCCACCATATCAAGGCCGCATATGTGATAATTGGCCTAATAATGGCAGTGTAAGACCATGCAGCCATTTTGGGGGTAATGCCCCATGTTTTTCCATAAAGCTGATTACTAGCCCAAATAGCCCTGGTAGCTTTTTTTAGAACTGCTTCCAACTGAGCATTCCAGAGAAGCCCTCGATCAAGAATTAATCCAAGATATTTAGCCTCCCCCGAAAGCTCCAGTCGGACCCCATTGATGGAGGGGAGTTCTATCATCAGTTTCTTTCTTCTGGTGAAGGGGACAAGTACAGTTTTGGCCGGGTTGATACTTAGGCCCTGCCCCTGACACCAGTTCCAGACCAGATCCAGAGCCTTTTGCATAAGCTCATATATAGTATCGTCATGTTTACCACGAATAACTATCACAAGATCATCAGCATAGCCAATAGCCTCAAAGCCCTTGACAGCCAATTTGACCAACAGTTCATCAACTACTAAAGACCACAAGAGAGGAGAAATAACACCTCCCTGCGGACAGCCTCTTACGGACCGTGTTACTAAAGAGTCATCTTCATTTTTTACAAAGATTCTTCTTTGAGCAAGCATGGAACAGATCCAATTAGCTGCTCTGGGTTCCACCCCTTTAGAGAGGGCAGCCCTTTTGATGGACGAGAACGAGGTATTGTCAAATGCCCCTGCAATGTCCATAAATGCACATAAGGCAACCTCTCCACACCTAAGGGCATGCTCAACCCTACCCACAAGCTCGTGAAGTGCGGTTATGGTTGACCTACCAACCTGATATGCATGTTGGCTACTATGCAGAGGTTTAACACTCAAGTGAGTACTCCTAATGAGCTGATCCAGCACCTTCTCAAACGTTTTTAAGAGAAACGAAGATAGGCTAATTGGTCTAAAGGATCTTGGCAGATCCATAGCCCTTTGGCCACCCTTCGGGATGAAGACTACTTCCACATCCCTCCAGGAAACAGGAATATAACCTAAATCATAGCTAGCCCTGAAAACCTCTACCAGATGTGGCAGGAGTATATCAAGGCCCTGTTGCAAAAAGGCAGGGAAAATACCATCCCTGCCTGGACATTTAAACGGCTTCAATGAGTTGATAGCCCACTTGACCTTATTAGGCGAGAATATTGTTACAGAGGCAGTGCTGCCAGAGCCCTGCCTTAACCACGAGGAGCCAGGATCAAAAGGCACCACGGTACAAGTATCAGTATAACTGCCAGGAAAATGGGTATCCAGGAGAAGCGCCAAAGACTCTTTACGGTCTCCTGTATATTCCCCATTATCCTTCTTTAAAAGGCCCATAGGCCTAGTGTACTCCTGTTTGAGTACCTTCTGCAATCTAGCAGTCACAGGCATCTCCGTGACTCTGTCACAGAATTGTTTCCAAGATCTCCTCTTAGATCTTCTTAACTCTTTATTGTAGGAGGTAAGGGCCATTCTATAAGCTCCCCACTCCTTAGTACGCTTAGCGCGATTAAAGAGGCACCTAGCCTCCTTCCTCAGCTTACTAAGCGCACTATTCCACCATGGCACCTCTCTTTTAGCCTTGGGGAATGACACAGGACAGCTTATTTCAAAAGCTGTCAAAATTGATGATTTAAGTCTATCAGAAGCATAGTCAAAACTCGTTAAAGTCAAGATTGGACCAACATCTCCATCCAATTCAGTCTTAAGAATCTCTCTATACTCTCCCCAATTAGTTTTTTGTGGGAGTTTAATCGCTGCCACTGGTTTCTTCTCACAAACAAGGTCAAATCTTATGTGCTTATGATCAGACAACGATGGCTCATTACTAACGTGCCAATTATTAATCTTATTACTAATATGTGTGGTTGACAAAGTGAGGTCAATTGCCTCCTGTCTATTCCCACTCACATAGGTAAACTCATTACCAACATTATTAATAGCTAGGTTACAGCTAAATAAATAAGCAAGCAGTTCCTCACCTCTTTTATCTGTTCTCTTGCTTGCCCATATATGGTGATGGCTATTGGCATCACAGGCAACTATTATCTGAAGTCGCCTCTCTTTACTATATTCCACCAGCCTTCTGACTTCAGGAGGAGGAACAACATCAGTACCACCTGGGAAATAGGCTGAGGCCACAATAGCCTCATAACTACCCCCAGGAATCGGTACTTCTACCAGCACTGCTGTGAGATCCCTAGAAACAAAATCAGAAATTGGGATAGCATTGACATTTTTATGAACAAGAATGCAAGCTCTAGGTCTACCATGATCATTATCATATATCAACTTACCATTAGGAGTTGAGAGTCCCCTAATAAGGCCTCCACTATACCATGGCTCCTGTATAAGAGCCATGTCTAAGGATTCGCAGACAAATCTCCTGCCCAGCACAGCCGATGAGGCCTTGGCATGCTGGAGATTTATCTGCAATATCCTCAGGTTGTGGGTCATAGCTGATCCCTCCTCCCATCAGACCCTGAGGTCTTTGGGAGATGGCTTTCCGACAAAGCCTTTCTGCCAGATCCTCTACCTCTATCTGGACGTCGTCCTCTCCTATTATGGCTCCCCCTGCCTCCCCGCGCAGCACGACCACGCTGAGAAACAGAGGGGCCCTCAGGATTGGGCTTCCTGAAAATTTCAGGCCAAGTTGTTCCCGGTACCCGTTCCTCTCCCCCCAGAGCATCACCCTCCCGAGACCCAGATGGCCTCGAGGAGGTGGAGGGCCCAATAAGCCCAGGCTCCAGGTTAGATGGACCAGGCTCCGGGGACACAGGAGCTTCTTGGGCACTAGCCTCAGACGATCCAGGGGGCACAGTAGCCCCCCTTACATCCGAGACACTAGCCTCCTGGACTCCCATATCTTGCTTCTTAAGCCTGATTGGGATGCTTCCAAATTTGAAGCTAAGGCGAAAACCAAGTGATCTAATTGTTTTCGCCGACATATGGTCTATACTGAGGGTAAGTTCAGTTGTAGGCCCTTTAACAGCCTTCCTGACCACCCTCCAGCTGTCTACATTCAGGTCATCATTCTGAGCCTGAACAAAGCCCAGAATCCTCTCATTGGAGTCTTCTGGGCAATGTGGGAAGTATGCCACAGCAATCTGGGCTTTAGGGATATCCTTCTCCCCAACAATCCGCAGATTAGCTCCTTCCCAGGGTTTAAAAGTGTCCCCTAGGGACATAACCCAGTTTGCAGTTCCTTCATTGGAACAGCTAAGGATACAGTAGCCAGCCTTAGCTACAAAGCCATTGAATTTAGGGGTGATGGCGGATTTACGCATCCTCAGGACCAAATCCAGAATCCCCCCCTGCACGGAACGCATTTGCTCCCCGGTCAGGAGAGACCCCGGAAAGTCCGAGGGGAGGATACCCACACGAACACCAGAGATAGCTTGACTGTAGTCAAAGGGTCTCGGAGCATTACACTCCTGAGCAGGGGTGCTTTCCCCTTCTTTCATCCTTTTATGGGATTGATTGGGTGGTGTAGAACCATCCGACCGCTCCCTCTTCCTATCCAGGAGTATGCCACGGGCCTCTTCAGCACCATAGCCCTCCTGGCGGAGTTTACGAAGGCGCTTTTTGACAGCGCCACAAAGCTTTACAAGACCTTTATGGCCCTGTGGGTTATCTGTGTGCATCGGACTGAGGACTTCACCACTCCCACTACTGCCCTCCACATCCGATACACCGCAAGTACCAGAAGGTACTTCCCCATGTGCTGAGTCACTTGTCTCAGTCACCATAGGGGTAGAAATCAGAGGCACATTAGCCTCCGATGCAACTTGAGTTGCGGTGGAACCAGGAAGTTCCTCGTCGACGGTCGCCAGCACGTTGAGACCTATTTCTTTTTCTGAGTTCATTGTTCCATGATTTGCCACACCCGTGGCCTGGGTAATAGTAAGAGAAGTGTGTGTGAGTGTGTGTAAGAGAGTAGATCCCGCTACAATGATCCACGCCGCAGATCCAGACCCCAAGGCAACCCAATTCCCACCCCCGCTACCAACCTTGTGGCCTCGGAAGAGCCCCTATAGTTTACGTACACGGTCCTTACCCAGGCACCACCTGGCAATGCACGCAAACCAAGATTTTCGCCAGATGATGAGGCAGCCAACAACAGCTGGTGAGACAAGTCGGGCCTCTGTACTATCTGGCAGCCCGGTGTGCTACCCCGGTTTTATCAACTGTACCCTCGAGGAAGACATGAGATGAGGCGGGCCACCCGGAGCCAGGAGCCCCGGCATGGATCAGCGGAGCAGGCGTTGAGTAATGAAATATGTTCTCCAATAAGGAGTGTATAAGTGTGTGAGGTGGTAGTGTGCTCGGGATACAAAG
>JAGFPH010005485.1:43100-53975 GCA_018207615.1 Philaenus spumarius | reverse complement strand
CCTTATTTTGTTCTTTTTAATAGATATTTAATTTCTTTATTTGTTAAACGAATTAATAGTTAATTCTTTTTTTTGTAAACCAACATTCTTAAAGTTTAATGGTACCTACAATAAATAACTTGTTCAGCACAACCATTGTCAATATTATTAATAGTTGCCATATGAGAGGTTAGAAATTAATTAATCATTCAGTATAAGGCTGTTTATATGTTATAATTGGCTCATAAACGTGAGGTTTTCTACAAAATAGTAAAGTAAGAGAAAGAAAGAAACATAGAGGTTGTTGTAGTGTACATGACATTATAGAACGTCATTACTATTTAAGTGCACTTTGCAGAACTTCTTAACCCATTCACTTAAAGTTTTTTTAATACCTGACCGGGCTAAAAAAACGATTTTCCTGGGTGTTTTCACACAGTTTACTATATTTTTATTTCTACACAGAATTTTGTATAAAATGTTATTTTTCTAATCAGACTTGACATTATTAAAAAAACATTATATTAAAACACAAATTTTTTATTAACTAATGTAAGGTTGTTTACTAAAAAATATTTTTAAATTTTTTAATTTTTTACTGGTTTTTTTTTCTTTTTTTTTCGTCAGCTTGGAAGCGAGCCAACCACCGTTTGCTTTACTTCCGCCCTCCTACCCTCAAACCACAGATATGATTAGATATCTGGTCTCCCTAGCCTAGGTTCGAACCCAGCATCTTCTGACCAGAAAGACACTTCAGTTACTTTACGATCGGTACAAATATTCCGTGTAAAGTAAAAGATAGTTTATCAGCACCATCTAGGAGCGGTTATAAAAAAAATGTACCTTCATCAGCGCCATCTAGGAGTGGTTATAGGAAGTTTGCTTGGATGCTCTTAAGTTTGAATCTGTATGATTTGTATGTCTGAGAAGTTTATAATAATAACTTAGATCAGTTCTTATTAAGTTACATAATTAATTTAAAACAATATGCTACACTTTTTATAAAAAATACTAACAAATTAAAGACTATGGCAGGCCATGGAAGATAAAAATATAACCAGAAGAAAGCCTGAAACTTACACAACAAGATGCATATGCAATCTTTTGGATTTTTTAGGAACTAACTTGGCTAAAACAGGATTTAATGGTGGACGGCGATTTGCCGTCGCTTCACGCAATGGCAACCGGGAGTGCGACTGCGAATCGCCGTCGTTATAAGCGAATGGGTAAAATACTTTGTGATTTTTGGTAAAAAAAGGAATACAAATTATGTTTTATACTAGTTAGCCTCACAGGCAGATTAATTAGATGTATATCAGAAATACATAATTTATACAAAATACTATTTAAAAACAACAAACTTTATCTAGGCCTACCTAACTATGCTGAGGAAATTTTTTACTGGTAAATTATAAGGATTATAAAACTGTAGGCCTTCTTGTAAAAATGTTTTATTTATATACATTGTTGTATATCAAAATAAATATAAAACTATTATCTTTTAATTGCTTTTTAGTGCAGTCATTGAAGCGTTATTGCTCCGAATTTTTTTACTGTCAACCGATTTGCATGAAATTTTGGAATTAGGCTCATCTTACCCTTAACTTCAAAAGTGAAAATGATCTGAACTCCGCACCCACCCTGGGCGTGGTTGCCACCCCTTCTCGGTGGTGTAAATGTTTTTTTTTTCAAAATAACCTCAGATATTGATAGAAGGCCTAATTTTAAGCAAAAAATCTTCTATAAAGTTTTTCAAAAAACCCAATACTTTTCAAGTTATTGGCAATTGAAAATTCGGAATTTTTTCATGTTTTTCGTCGGGTTTTTGCAATTATCTCCAAAAATATTCATTTCAACGAAAATTTTATGATAAACAAAATTGTAGCAGGTAAAAAACTGAACAAATCGGTTTTTTATAAAGTGTTCTAAGTGCAATATTAAGCGAGATATTAAACATCAAAGCGGTTTTTTGTTTTGTCTGAAATTTAATCGATGTGTTCAATGCCATCTAGCGGCGAGCAGATACATTTTATGCATTCTAATGAAATAGGGTTTTGTAGTGCTTGAAATAAGCTTTAAAATAAGCACTGTTAAAAGTCTTTTGCACGTAAAATGAGTGAGCTGTATTGCAAATAAGAGGAACATCTAATGTTTTTTTCTTTTAAATCAATGGGTTTTATAAATGCCATTTTCATCAAAATTAAAATTAATCGTATTCCGTCTAGAATTAACTTTAATATAAAGAGTTTGATGGATTCTAGCAGTTTGGCTGCTTTAGGACACATATTTATCAAAAAAATCACGATTTTAAGAAAAAAATGTTTTAGAATTTTTAAAAAAACCACCTTCTTTTCATAATATCTCAAAAATGATGAAAGATACGTACAAAAGTATAATGATGAAAAATGTAGGTTTTTTTCTGACAAAAAATTTGTTTTTTTTTTGTTTTTCTGACACACAAAAATTGACGGAGATATGATTGTTTAAAGAGCGCGCGGCAGCGCAATCACAGTCTCTCTTGAGCCCTTTGACCCTTCACTGTTTTAAAATAAAAGATTTTTCACTATATATTGTAATGAAAAAAAGTTGTAGCTCTTTTAATTACCTTTGAAATGGTTTTTTATAAGTTGTGATAGCATCAAAATTGAAGGAGTTATGGTCCAAAAACTAGTCGTATTTTTTTCTACTTAGTAAACTGAAAATTTCGGAGTGTGAATATTTGGAGCAAAGTGAAAGGACACAGTAATAGAGACCCAAAACTATTGCCTTATGTATATACATACATATTATGGCACATTTTATTTAATAAATGGTGATTTCTTACTCTATAATTAAATTATTTTAAAATGTGTAATCATATATATTTACTGTTTTAATTTAGGGGTAGTTTTTAGGGTTGAAAAGCTTGAGAATATGATAATCATTTTCGAGAATGTGGAATAACATTTAAATCCTTTTCATTTCATCAAAAGAAATTTTTTTAAACAATTTTTTATCAAGGGGTTGTTTTTAAGGGTCGAAAGGGGGTTAAAAATTCGATAATTAAGATAGAGAACATAAAATATTATTTACTCTATACTTAAATCTTTTTATGTCATACCAAAGTAATTTTTTGTGATTTTTTCAATTTAGGGGTTGTTTGCAAGGGTTGTAAGGTTTTCAAGGGGTTGAAAATGATTTTAATATGAGGTAATTGTGTCATAAAACACTTTACAATTTCACCCCTTAATATTAAACATGTTTTCTAGCGATAAAATGGCTTAATATCAATTTTTCCATTAAGGGGTTGTTTACACCCCTTAAAAATAATAGGCGGAGCTCAGATCATTTTCACTTTTGAAGTTAAGGGTAAGATGAGCCTAATTCCAAAATGTCATGCAAATCGGTTCACAGTAAAAAAATTCGGAGGTAAGACCCTATTTTTCGCTTTAATGACTGCACTAATTATTTCATATTGATATATCAAACGATTTAGAAGTTATTAATATTGAAATGAAGAAATTAATAATCAAATATATTTAGGCCTATATGTTATACGAAGTGTACAAATGTTTCCGAAGCTAAACGAATGGGTACCTCTTCTTTAAATTTGTATTAATGAATATATTAATGATAAAAGGTTGTATTTATATTCATTTTATAACCTTAAAGTAAATTAGTTCTATAACTCATATTTAAAAGAGACATGATATTATTGATTAAAGTTGTAAACATATCCCCAAAGTATAATCTACGCAAGGTTTTGTTTAACTATTACAGATGATGGGTCAAATCATTGGTTATATTATATTGTTACTCATGGACACACACTCGCTTTTATATGAGTTGATGATGAATTGTGCTTACTCTGTATATTGTTGTATTACTGTTAGTTGAAAATAAATATATTATTATTATTAAAAAACGGAGACATCACACACCACTTTGATTGGAAAATTTAAATACATTTGTAATGCTTGAAACAGAACTTAAATCGAAAGAATTTTAAGAAATGGCTTACTAAATAATGTTTTAATGTTACAGGAAGATGAATTCCAAGATACAAACAAAGAAGAAACAATGGCATCAGTCAGTCTGTCTGAGAGCTCTAGTAGTAAAGGTAAATTTTATTTAGTAAAACAGTTTATTTGTATTTACAAGCCTAGAGTCAAAAACATGCAGTTGGTGGGAGAACTGTTCAGTTAGTTAACTCTGTTGAATTATAACTTAAACTCAGACTTAAGAAATTAAACCGTCTCACCGATAGTAACTATAGTAGACGCTTTCTAATATATAACCACAGAACATGTAATATAGTAGAACCGGCACCAATGGCCTGGCGGGGTGGAGTGGAGTGATGTGAGTCAAACCTCGTAGCTGTTCCCCCACTCTCTTGCCCTCTCAGTTCCTTCACAAGCGCTTTCTCAATTACCTACTTCTGATGAATAATTGTGACTGTTTTGCTCCCATAAAGAGTTTTGTGGAAAGTGTTTTTTTGTGCAAATGAAGCTTACAACGGCTTAAGCCCAAATAGTTGTCAGTTAGACCTACTTAATGCAATTACATTAATAATTGTTTTAATGAATTCTGAATGTTGTGAAAAGTATTAATGTTCGAACAATGAAAAAAAATTAATAAAACACATTTATTACGATTTTGATATTATCTTTATTTCATAGTGAACCAAGGTTTCAACAATTGCAGTAGTGTAAATAACTTATTTAAACCATGCTCCACCTTTTAAGTGAAATAAATATTAGAAACGTAACAATTTAGTTTTATTAATTTTATTTTACTTCATTGTCCGAATGTTTATAAGTAGTTAAAATAACATAATTGATAGGAGCGTAAGTTTCATAAAAAAATTAACTTTTTAAAATTGTATTTATGTTTACATATTTTATTTAGGTATTTAAGTATAGATTATTATAAAAACATTATTGACCATTATTGTATTTGTAGCCATATCCGATTGCTATTAATATACTGTTATTATTTAGTACTTGCCTTAGCAAATTTTTTATAAGTTTTATCTCTCGTTTCACCTTTTCATCTTCAGGCATCATCAGAGCGATTACAAAAACATTTTTCACATTTACACTTAATAACAGAGTTTAGTTTGGTGTCTAAACCATAAATAAATAAAACATAATACGTATAAAACACAAAACAACACGTGATAAAACATGTGAGAGACTTAAGTTTATTAATGTCACAGTATGTGACTGTCATCAAATCTCTCATAATAGAAACTGTAACAGCTGTAAACGAGAGATAAAACTTATAAAAGGATTGCTAAGGCAAGTACTAAATAATAATATTAAAATTATTGTCCCTGGAACAATACTAATTTGTTGTTTCTCAACCTTATTTTATTTTTGTGGATTTGATCGTTGATCTCATTTATGTGATGAAATATCCTTATTTTAAAATAATATGCCTCTATGCTTTTTAAAAGTAATGGATAGTGAGCTTCTTGTTCAAAAAAGTGATCTGTTGAAGAAAAAACCTTTTCCCCTTTAAATTCTAATATGTCTTATTTATTTTAATTAGGATGTAACATAGTGATTTCTTATTTTTAAATTCCTTAATTTATTTTAAGGGTTTATTCTATAGTGTTAAGGAAAGTCAACTTTTTTACTAGGAGAAACAATCAACATTTTTACTACATTTTCACCCCTTAGCAGCACGCGACAAAATGTCAATCTATGATACTTTTTTTATGTATGTTGTAAAATATAAATGTACAAATTTTCAGCTCACTAACTGTTTAAGGAAAATATAACAATTAATTTTTATTGTTTTAGGGGTTGTTTTAATCTTTAAATCAAAATTAATTCTAGCCTATGTTACTCAAGGATAGAGTAGCTTTTTATTAGTAAAACTATTTTTTCAATCGATTATCCCCTACATACAAACAAATAAACAAAAGAATTTTTCCTCTTTATAATAATATTAATAATAATCCCAAAGCTAAGATGGTAAATAATGATGTTCAAATAAAATTATTTCGTATATTTTATAACATCAGTTATAATAAAGGTTAAAAGAACCAGTAAGGCTCAGGTCTATACTTCAATAAAAACCTAATGTAAAACTTAGAAATTTAAATAATGCTTCACAGTTTAAATCAAATGTTTTATCTGTTATTTTATTCAATTGGTTGCTATGGTAATAAATGTAACTACATGAGATCATTCATCAATCTAGGCCTAACCTAAGATTTTTTCCAAATAAATTTACTAATATCAAAATAAAAAAGGTTTTCATAAAAATGAATTCTAGCCTATGTTTACTCGTGGATAGTGTAGCTTTTTATTAGTAAAACAATTTTTTCAATTGGTTCAGTAGGTCCAGAGATTACCCCCTACGTACAAACAAACAAATTTTACCTCTTTATAATATTAGTATAGATACTTACTGAAGACAAGTTATCGGAGGGCTACTTGTTTTATCCGCTTCTCTCATGCTGCAACCAAAGGCCACACAACAAGGCGTTATAACATACAAAAATAACAAAACAAAAAAAGAAACTTCAATAACAAAGACTAAACAAGGAGTAACATAAACACACGTGAAGAGTTCTGATATAACGTGGAAGGTGTAGGTTAAGTGTGTTAAACTGTGGAAGGGTGTATTTGAGGGCAAAGGAGTGGGGATTAGAGAGCGGGAGTCAGCTCACATCCTCTTACCCTATGCGGCTTCTATTCTATTCAATATTCTGTGTATATAACGCATACTGGATTAATTTAAGTAAATTATTTCAAATCATTCTATTTGGAAATGTTAAGTAGATTCTGAATATGGTGTTAACATGTATCCATGGTCAAGACATTCAGTTTTGCCTGTACAAGTATTGATTTTTGAAAGAAATCTTGAACTATTTATTGATCCAGGATCATGGTAGTAAAAATAGTTTGATCCCACAGCTCAACCGTTGACGTCCGACTATTTGGGAAATTGTTCTTCTCTCAAAGGCGCTGAATAGTTGCCTGTGTGTACGAAATGTATTAATAGAATTTGTTGGCACCTCAGCCTTCGGCCCTGGCAACACGCGGTTTCGTTCTGCTCACAGTGGGGGCCATGGATTATGAACGTGGATTTCAACCGGGTACTTTTAATGGTATTTTACGATTTATTCAATTATGGGGGAACCATGCTGGCTATAAGTTCGTGTGATAAAAACAAAATGTGCGGAATAATCTCCTGTATTTAGTTTTTTAAGTTAAAGCCGCAAAACATTTTTATTCTAGTTCAACAAATATATTTCATGATCCACAGAACAGAATACGTTTTGGGATCTCATTAAAAATGTTATATATATATATATAATTTTTGGAGATATACATATAAGATAAAATTTTTGAGATTTTTTCGCACTAGAATAAAACTTTTTTAAGGTTTTATCCAAAAAATTAATATAGTAGATTATTCTGCACATTTTGTTTTTTCTACACAACCAGTCTGGTACCCCCAAAATCAATCAAACCATAAAATACCATAAAAGTACCCCGTTCTAATCCATACGTCGTGATTTTACCGTGGGGTCAGCTTCTGATCCGAGGCCAGCGAAAAGGATGCAAACTCATGAAGCAGTCCATAATCCAAGGCTGCAAGGTCGAGTTGAAAACTGTGAGGGTAAAAGTATACATTAACACTCCAGCTAATATTTCTGCTATACAAAACAACTAAATTGATTTTATAAATGTATATATTTGTTAACAATATGTAAACATATTGTGACTAGAGACTGTAAGTTAGAAATTTAGGCTATATTATTTTTAAATACTTTTATTTTCAAATAAATAAGATAGCAACCTAACCTTCAAATCAGCTGGAGTGTTAATGTATACTTTCGCTACTGTGAGCGGAACGAAGCAGCATGTGACCAGGACTGAAGGCTAAAGTGCAAACAAATTCTACTAATATATCATTTCATACACGCAGGCAGCTACTAAGCACCTTCGTGAGTAGACCAATTTAAAAATAGTTGGTTAAAACCCTAAATTATATAAATTAACTTTTTGAAATTCGCTCAACTCCCGTCTGCGGTTCAGAATTGTTTCAATTTAAAATACTTTACTTTCTTTATTAATTGTTTTTAAGTTTATATTTAATTTCCTTCAATTTCTTAAAGTTTGTGAAATGTTTTTAATACATAAATGGTAGCAAATATCAGATTAAATAACAGAAAAAAAATTAAACATCTATCTTTACCAAATAACTTCAAACAGAGATTTTCCGTAGTTGTACCTCATATATACCCTGATATCATTCTTCTCCTCCAAGTTTAGTATATAGGAGGTAGACCACAGCCGGCCGAGCTGCGACGTCAGCTGCATACCTCCTGACCCCCTCCTCCCGCTACCGTACGCTACTGCTTACTCTCAGGTCAAAAAGTTTAGATACCCGAGTTTAAGCGTTCACTGTGATGCAAATAATGCACTTATCAAAATAAAAGTTACAACAAAATGTTCGGCGTTTCATCCTTCGTTTACCCATATAAGTCAAGATATTTTTGAATAATTTATCGATAAGTTAATTTTAGTTGTACGCAAAAAGAACCAGTATTTGTGGGTTTTCTATAGGCATTGCTTGACTTTGAAAATTTATTGCATTGACCCTCCCTGTGGCAGACTGCACTAATTGACGTTCTCTCAGGCGCAAGATGCAACCATTTCGAACTATATTTGCATATTCGATTATTTAATACACTTAAAATCATCCAATTGTAATAAAACTGGCACCGTTGGAAAGAACATTTAAACTTTAATTTTTGTATTTAAAACTTTTTCGTAAAACGTATATTTACATACGTAATCATCGTTTGAAAATATGCAGATTGGGTTACAGCTGTTTCCACGCGTGAATTTGCATACAATTGTACTGTTATTTCCCACTTCTTCAACGGGCAAGACCATCTACACAAATATTTCTGTTGCTATTATAAAGATACCATTGGATTTGTCAAGATTTTATCTTTCTAATAGTGCCTTCCAATCAGATGTCACTATTTTACACGATTTATGACGAAGATTTCTGTAAACCCTTGCGATTGGACAGTTTTCAACCAATGAAACATACACATTTGTCAACCGAGATAACGCCTACCATTCCTTATGTTTTCACAGATTTCTTTATACCATTTTGTAGAGAATAGTTCGATCTTTCTAACGGTGGGAAGTAAACTAGATATAAGCAGTTATTTGTTTGTCTAGACAGCAGTGGAAAGTACATAATTAGGGCAGTCTGGTGAGATCGTCCAGCTCCTGTCGTTCCCACGTTATCAAATGTCCCTTCCTGCCCGTAGTATATTGTATAGTATATTGAAGTTATATTAGATTGATGTCATTTTGTTATTCAAATAAAGATAACTCAAACACTTTTGTGAACTAAGAAAAGACAAGTATACAGTTATTTTCTTTGTTATAATAATATTTCATTTTTGGGCAAAGCATATATTAGTAAATTACGTTCAAACTAGGCCTAGTTTTGTTAGCAGTCTTGTATTTGGAAGATAAAAACTGGTGTTTTAATTGATAAATGTTTTTATACAGTTCTATTTAGCACTAAATTATGAAACTTTTTACGCTTACGAAAAAATACAAAAAATTATTACTAACTGTTATGTAGGCCTAAAGTTGAACTTTTACCTTTCATAACTGAACATTTTTTGTTTCTTGAGCTAATAACTTTTACAATTTTACATCAATAAATTTTTTAATTGAAAGTATGAATTCTTTGAACCTTTCTCTACCAAAAAAGGTAGAGATCGCTTTTGGATTGGGATAGAATTACTATTTTTGGCGAATTTAATAAAAAATGCTTGCAAAACATTAAAAACAGGCTTTCCAATTTTAGCTTTAACCACACCAGGCCTAGGGTTAAAACTACTGGTTCGATTATCTTCAATTTTTGTCAGGTCATAAAGGATACTATTTTCTACAGTATTTTATACATTTTTGCAATTTATTTAATACAACTATTTATTTCATATCCATATTAATAATATTTTATTTAATATGAATAATTTTGCAAGAATTGCGCTAGGAAACCATTGTTTTATTTAAAACACTCATAGATCTAGGTTACAGTAATAAAAAATACACTAAAATGTGAATAATACAATTTATTGAAGCATTATAAATTTTCCAAATCAACAACAAATAGCAACTGTACACTAAAAAATTACTATTCACTAATCTGTAAACTAAGAAAGTATCTATTTGTATTTTTAACACGCTTTTATTAGCTTCACTTGTATGTTTTTATGTTTGTTTGTTTGTTTGTAAGTAACTCTCCTTTGGACTAAAAGCCAGTGGCTTATTACTGTTAGTATATCTCTCTTACGCAAGTTCGTTCGTTGGCCGAGCGGTCTAAGGCGCGGGTCGTCGCTGACGTCAATCCCCAGACTCACCGATCGTGGGTTCTAATGCATCGTTAATTATGTTTTGATTTATTCATAAGTGCTGCATTATGAAACGTAACCTATACCGGAACCGTAACGTTGGTAACAGTGTTGTGAATAATTACAGTGATAATAAAAGTTACATTTATTGGAATAGTTAATTGTTTTTTTTTTCGACTTCAATAAAATTGTGGTGAGTTATTTTTAATACACATTCAACCTTGGAATTTTTATGACTTATTTAAAGCAGCTAGTTTAAATGTTTATAAATTTATATAATTAATTAAATTAGTAATAATGTATTCGATATTGAATTGTGATTGTTGTTCTGGTAAAGTCGTTGTAAACCAGTCATTAATCTTTTGTTTAACTTAACGATTCCAGTCCAGCAACCGGCTTCATAACCTTGAAACCAAGTAGCCTACAAGACTAAAGACTATTGGGTTCAAGTTCAATAAAATCCAACACTGAATCATCCAACTTAAACTCACTTTATGAAGAATTATTTT
>JAGFPH010005485.1:26258-43000 GCA_018207615.1 Philaenus spumarius | reverse complement strand
TGTATATTATTTAAAGCCAAATAAAATATATTTTGAACCAAGTCTGGCTCCAAATCAGCCTATAGCGACAAAAATAACATGGGAACTCGCACCTCAATGGTTTTCTCATGACCTACCATATTATCCGAGGTCTGTCCAGTCCCAATTACCTTGGATAATTAATTGTCGTTCTACTGATTCTACTGTATATGCAAAAATAATAATATATTTTGTTATATCATTTGACCGACTTTGAGATTAGAAATCGTTTAAAATGTATTTTTACAATCCATTTTGTTTATCATTCATTCTAGACAGTTAAGAAACAAATTAGGCCTACAAAGATAAAACTATATTTTAAACTTTCTTGGACTCTTGGTCTGAATTATTGCTATTTTACCATAAAAGTTATAACTTCTATTAATTTATAAATATAGGAATACTAACGGTGGAAAATTGAGTGAATTTTAAAATGAACAATAATATCTAGTTTTGTCTAAATGATTAGATTTAAAATACCGGTACTTGGGATTAAAATCGTTGATTTAAGTAGGCCTATGATTAAAATGCATGATCTTTTGTTTTGTTTTCCAAAATATATTTCAAGGCTCTGTACATTTACCATGTTGAAAATAACCAACGGCATGGACTCAGATATAGTTTGTAGCCCTAAGTGGTTTCTTTTGAAGAGCAAAGTAAACAAAAAAGTTAATTCATTTTTTCAGTATCCAGGTTACTAATATATATATTAAAGTACAATAACTTTATTTTCCATCAGTGAACCTCTTTTGTAAAACTTTTAACGCGTTTCGAGATATTTATCTCATCCTCAGAAAATCCCTTTATGCATAGAGTTCGTCAAAACGTTAATTACAGAGACACAAACACGTAACACACTTAAAAAGACACACAGTATGTAGATGCGCATATAACGGCTCCCTGATATCGACTCTTATGCGACTGTCTACGACGTATGCGACAGAGAGAGTGATTCTCTTTCTTCACTTGCACTACGCTGATTCTCTTACTATTTTTTTCAACTCCAGGTTGAAGCGAGAGAAGGGGAAGCCTACCAAGGCTAGAGAAATTATAGCTCGTTAGTTTTAGCATGGATTTTACGATGCGCTGGCGGGAGGGATTACCCTTACTATCAAAGTTGTCGCGACAGCTTTGTGTTGTATTACAAAAAAATTGCAACATATAAATACTGTATAGATATGGGACTTTTTATATCTATATATATATATATAGAATAAGAGTTTTGTTTGTAGACTGTTGAGAATAGTGTGATTTGTCGTTTATTTACGTTTCATACACCAATGAATCAAAACACGCCTTATCTCAATTTTTGTCCGTCTGATGTCGGTAACGCTCGCGGACCTGTTTCTTGTTCATGATTAACTTTAAAACAACTTATAACGATAGATATAATAACCACTTTAACAAAGAAATAAACATGAGTAACAATAAAATCTACATTTTGATACTATTTACAAGTATTAAGTAAAATAAATAAACTTATAATTTCTTATTTAAACAAGTACATAAGTAGGCCTACGTTTATTCATGTAAAAGTATCGGTAGTAGTGTATTGAAATTGTGTCTATTAATATTACGCGATGATTTGATATCAGCTGTTCCAATTAATTTAGTGAATATGAAAATCAGTTCACCTCAATAATTTAGTTAGTGCTGTAAACGAAAACTAGGCTTATGTTGTCATTTTTACTTCCGGAATGTTACTGAGAAAAATAGGTTATTTTGAAAATAAATATATTAAATTTATTACTAATATTATTAATCACAGTGGGATGAAAAGTATCGTTCATCACACGGGCCAAAAGTGGCTTTTCGATCCTGGCTCATTTTAAATCTAATTATACAAATATAAACAATAAAAAATAAACAACGCTAAATAACAATAATAAACAGCGATAGTTAAATGATAAATAGATTTGTGCACGGGACAATAATGTTATTGGAAACCCGTACAATTGCTTCAAGACCGAAATGTTCTGTTCAAAGCTCGGTAATCGACTGAGCTTCTCTGACCCCCCACCAATCGAATTAACTCCGAGTCTACTGCGCATCTCGAGGTCAAATTCCGTGCTACGGTATACACTTCAAAAATTAACTTTTAAGATGCTTGGAAAGGCAAAGCAATGAAAAACTAAAGGAGAACATATGGCCAAGATACATGAACAGTGGAATCAATATTAAGTGGTTTGCAGTTCTGTTCTTTTTGCCCAATGAAAACCAAACTGTTCGTTGAAGCAAAAGAACAGTTTGAAAAAAAAACAGGTTAAATTATTGATCTGTTACTATTTAGAATGGATTGTTTTACTGTAATATTATTATAGTTTTTTGCTTTTAAAAATAATACTTCTATTTAGTACTTTCTTAAAACTGTTGGTTAAGTAAGGTAAAAAACTAAGTTAAATTCACATTTCTTTTATTTTAGCAACATCTTTAAAAGTAGGCCTATTTCTTAGTTTTATCAATATTGTATTTTCTAGGGAATATTTTAAAATAATCAAAATAATTTTTCAGATAAACAGAAATTAAACTGTAGCCTATACTGTATATTTATTGTAAAATAACAGAAAAAACTTTAAATATGTCATAAATATACAGAATTAAACGCAATACTCATTGTAACCGAACACAAATTAACGAATGTTGTAATAAAAACAGTTTAGGTCTACCAGTGGTGAATATAGGGGGGGGGAGGGGGGTCATGACCCACTAACTATTTTTTAAGGTCTGATTTATATGTTTGATTCAATCCTACAAATGCCAGACAACACTATAATGTCGTCTCAGCGCGCCGAGTAAGTTTCAGACAGCAGTATTGTATCATCTGTATTGAATATTTCACCCACTAAAAATCATTTAATCTCAATAAAACAAAAACTATTAGAAAGGAAATATTTTAAACATTCATTTTTGGATCGGCTCTACAAATTTGTTCTAAAATGTATATATTTACAAATGTAATCGTTTTAAAATTGTATAGTTGTCTAAAAAGCTGATGAGGCGTGAGAAAGCCAAAGAAAAGATACAAATCTTGTAACTTTTCTAAGGATCACATTCGTTAGACTTGTTTTGAAAAGAATATAAGGGCACCTTTGGATCTTCAAGATTTGAACTTTCTAACACTGATTTCCAATCATTCGTCACTCTTATAGTTTCTTAGATATGAAGTTTTCTGTAAACCCTTATGATTGGACAGTTTTCAACCAATGAGCAAGCATATTTCGTAAGCGATATACTTGTACATTGAAGTTTATATAGATTTTAGTGTAAATTCTATATTTTCATTTGATATAAGTTAAGGTAAAACTGATTTAGTGTTCATGGGCTATAGCTATAGGACTTGTCCTGAAATATGTAGGCTACCAACCACTGCGCCAAGTGCCGTAGCCCACATTGTCTTACGGAGCACGCCGTCTGCAACTGTGTGACTTGAATAGTGAGAAGACAATATTTATCACCCTAGAAATGTATTAAAAACTAATTCATAGAGTTTATATTTTTTTAAATCCCCCCCCCCCACCCCGGTACTGTTGTTTTTGACTTTTTATGACAGTGATCCCCCCAATGAATTCCTGTATTCGCCCCTGAGGCCTAATCAACAGCCTACAATACTAAAACAAGGAACATTCAGAAAAGCAAAATATGTTCTGAGTTTGAAAAATAAAAATAGGTGGTAATTGTTTACTATTACTTTGTCAGAAGCAAATCTTTCCGTATTGAGATATGTTTTGTATTTATGTATTCTAACGGTGAATTAACATAAAGGCCTGGAAAAAAAAATTCACCGTAAAAAAATAGCTTGAAGGTCAAACTTGTAGTCCCAGTAGGCCTATGTGTCAAGCAAAGTGAGTAGACCTAATAGTAAATAATAACCTTTACCGCTAATGGACTTCAATCAACAAATAAGGAAACATGTTTGAAGAGCCGAAACAGTAGGCCTAAACATGATAAGGTAGGTTTGTTAAAAGTGGAGGTCAGATTCGGAAGGTTGTAATCAGTTGACATGGCGTCTTGCAGTAGTAACAATCCTTTTTTGTGCTATAACATTAGTCTATCGTTGTTGCAGTTCGTAATCCTCACAGAAAATAAACTTAGGCCTACATTGCAAAATTTCTTGTAGGCCTACAAACACGGCGTTTTGCGACAGTCGAAAAAGTGTCCAGAGTGCAGTGTCACTAGTTATTTTCATCAGATGACGACTTTTAAAGTAAGTTACTCATTCGTATTTCTTTTTCCGTGCATTTAATTATGTTAATTAATTGTTAGAAAATATAAATTATCTCATTACGGGAACATTTACTTGAAACATAGCCTACTGTATTGGAACTGGTATTTGTTTACTTTAACTTGTCAATCAAAACTACTATAAACACACAAACCTGAACTTTTTTCTTAATAAATATAGTATTTATACACTTCACTGATGCCGGGAAACCAATATTTAACCATCTTCAACACGTACAACATTAAAAACATTAAAAACTTTCAAATAAAAAGTTCCTTATGGAGAATTACATTGTAAAGTGCCGACATGTTTTTCTCACCGATCTACCAGCGTTGCCGGATTGTTCTTGTTGTTTTGAAACGAACAGTTTAGGCAACTCATTCGAATTATAAATAATGTGATAATACGACGAAATATTATAATTATACAAATATTATAATCATACTGTTATCGGAAAAATACTGTGACTAAACAGTTTAGGTAAGTCCTCTAGTTTTTTTTTTTATTCTAATTATATAAAGTGATAATACGACGAAATATTATTTCTCAAATGAGGCAACCTTTACTATCTAGTTACCTTGATTTATACACAACTTAATTAGTACAATAACTTATTGTTCGATTTGGCAACGTTGATTAATTTCCATTTTAAATACCTACGCAGTTAAACGGTACTTCCTATTGTTTGATGCATTTGTTTACATAATTATGTTTGTTACATTATTTTCACATTTTCTTGCTTCGTGGATACTTTTGGGGTTCATATTGTTTAGTTTATTTAATTCTTACATGTTTGGTGTATGTGAAGTGATTTATTTTGTTATAATTACGTCAAATATCGCGGAAAAGTCGAAACTTAACCTATACAATTTCAAGTTTTATTTCTTTCATAACTCCTACAAATATTATTTGCCGGGCAAATTTTTGTTGTTTCTACCATCAGTTAGGTGTGTTCTTTCATGTTATATCAAATTCCCTTAGAAATCGATTGACAAGTTAAAGTAAATTTTTACCTTGGAACTAGAGACTATAAGTTAGAACTTCAGGCTAGGTATTTTTTTTCAATATGGGAAGATTTGCTTCTGACAAAGTAATAGTAAACAATTACCAAATAGGTTAAAGACCTTAGCTTGAAATGCATATTGGAGGGCTCAGTGGAAGGAGAAAAACGGGTTGTCTGTAAAAGAAACAACAGTTCATTGGTTTTTTCAGAGAACTGTTAAATAACCAACCTCTAAATCATAACATTTCTTTTAATAGTAATTTAGCCTGTATGGCAAAAAAAACACTAGCCCTATATACACCCTCTGACATATGCCAACCCTAAAATAAAAGAAATAAACAAAACCTGAACCTAGACTAACTTACACTTGCAGGTAGCCTAATAGTACTTTTCCAATTCCAGTAAATAAAATATAGATACCACTACACTTACCTTTCTAAAAAAAATAAGTTGACTATTTATCAATCAGAGCTACTTTGTATTACTTTACCCTTATCTCACTATAACCTATAAACATTAACGTCACTCAATCGATCAATCTGTATTTTTTTTGTACTGAAAGCTACGTTAAAACTAATAAATAACTGATTTTGTCTAGGCGGAACAAACGGAAGCAACTGATGCTAAATGTTGATATTATACATACGCAGCATAACATATTAAACTAGTAAACCGCCATGAAAAATCACAGGCGGATTATTAGCGAATTTCCATAGGAAAAATGAGCTATTGCAGTGGCCCTTATAGTAAGATCCAAGGTCGGGAGTAGCAAATGAGCACCGATCATGGTCCCCAGAAAACGTTTTTGGGTGTCATTAAAAATCATATATATATGTGTTCGCACTCTAGCGGCCGCAATTTAAATCCGATTTGGTTCAAATTTGGTACACATGTTGGTTGTCTCCGTCGCTCGGACGAGTTCGTTAGCCAAAAAAATCCAACAACCGGAAGTAACTATTTTTTAGTTTTTTCCTACGATAGCGATTTTTTTTAGAATTTTTTCTTCAAATATAAATGTAGGATGTTATTCTGCACATTTTGTTTTTTTACGCGGCCTTATAGCTCGCTTCGTTCCCCCAAAATCGATCAAAACGTAAAATACCATAGAAGTACCCGGTTCAAAGAAATGTGGTGGATTGTACCGTGGGGTTGGCGTGCGAAGCACGCAATGCATCGTGTATTGAAGATACTCCCAATACGGGGGTTGGCGTGTGAAGCACGCAATGTTTTGTGTGTTGAAGATACTCCCAATATTCGGAATGGCGTGCGAAGCACGCAATGCATTGTGTATTGAAGATAAGCCCAATATGCCGAATGGCTTGCGAACCATTTTGCAGCTATTAAGCACCGTCGTGAATAGACCCATTTCCCAAATTGTTGGTTGAAACCCTATAAACTTAATTTTGGAAATTTGCTCAACTCACGTCAGCGGTTTAGCTGCGTGGTCGAATTATTTAGATACACATCATTTATACAACATACAATTTTTTAAAAACAACAAACTTTATCTAGGAATACCTACAGTGACTAGATAGAGAATCAAGTCACTGTAGGAATACCTAACTATGCTGACCGGGATTTTTAATTCGGTAAATGTGTACAATTATAAAACTGTAGGAATATTTGTTCCAATTTTATATTTATGTATGTTATTATATATTTAAAGAAATATAATCTTTAAATTGCTTTTTATTTCATGTTGATAGATCAAATGATTTAGAAGTTATTAATATTATAATGAATAAATTAATAATCAAATGTGTTATACAAAGATTTACGAATGTTTCCGAAGTTAAACGAATAGATATTTGTTCCTTAAATTTGTATAAACAAATATATTGATGATAAAAAGTTGTATTTATATACAGTTTATAACCTCAAAGCAAATATTATGGCATACATTAGTTCTAAAACTCATTTAAAAAAGTCAACTTCACAAGAAATTATAACGTTTGAAGTTGTAAACATAAACCCAAAGTATAATTTTATTTACACTGGGGTTGTTTAAGCATTACAATGTTGGGTGAAACCAGCTGTTATATTATAGTTATGTTACTAACGTACGTACACTCGCTTTATTGGGAGTTGATAAAAACTTTAAGAAAATGCTGTTTCGATAAGAGTGACCATTATGACACTGAAAATAGTCAAAAGGAGTCAGAAAACTAAGATTTTCGAATGTAACAAAATGTAAAATTCAAATTTAAGCAAAAACTGATAACTATATAAAAAAAAACATACTTAATGAATGCGTTACATCCATTATGATAAGTGACTATTATTGCAGTAATTACTTGCTCTAAAAAAGTCAGCTGATTCAAAAACCAACTGAATTTTTGGTATTAGGACCTAAATAGCTATTTGTGTAACAAGAGTGCAAAGAAGTTATTGCCGCACGAGAAAGAGAAGTACTTGGCTTCGCTTCGTATGGCCATCTTTCGAGGACGGCAATGACTGTTTGCGCTCTTAATACACATAAGATTTTTCCCAACACTTTAGTTTGCTTGGATTTTCGATGAATTTTGGATTTTAACTCATCAGCTACTTGTATTGCAAAGTATCATATAGACATAGTGAGGAAAAATAATGAAGGCTAGGATTTAAAAAATTAACTTTAATAACATATTTTGGCTATAATAAAATATAATAATAACTAAAGTTTCTTGATAAGATACAGGCCTAGGGTTATAGTCCTTCTTTAGGTAAAATATTTAATTTTCTTTCTTATTAATGATTGTTATATGGAATGTTCAATTTTCATTCTTTTTAACCCTAGAACAGGCAGATCGCACGAAACGTGCGATCATGACAATACATTTGTAACGCGTGATTGTATTGAATATTTGACCCACTAAAAATCTTCCAATCTCAAAAAGACAACACCATTGGAAAGGTAATGTTTCAAAATTTATTTTTTGTATTTACAATTTTTTTCTAAAACGTATATTTACATACGTAATCATCGTTGCAGTTTATTAGTTTTCTACAAATCAATCGGCGCCCGGAAATTCATACAAAATATAACGAAATTACTCAACTTTCGTCAATCTCTAAAACCCGCCCAGTAGATTGTCTTAGTTAAATCTATGTATCCATCACACTTTCCCCTATCCAAAACTTTCATCCAATCAAAAATCGGACGAATATTTCTGAAGTTGTAAGTGGTTTTGTAGACCCTTGCAATTGGTCAGTTTTCCAACTAATAAACAGCGTTATTTATTTCACGTGATATCTGTGTGACCTCAATCGTTTTTTAGAGATATTTTGGTATCTTTGTAAACATAATGCTTCAAGCTACAGTAACTTTCCCTGTAAACCAAATATGCTATATTTGAACAGTTTATTGTGTAGGACCGTGGGAAAGTGACTGCTAATACGGTCTCACCTAACGTTCAAATCTGAAGCGTAACGGACTTTTACAACATAGCCAGACATAAGGGTTTGCGCGCGCATCTTATACAGACAAGAGTTGTCTAACTTTTGTTATTCAAATAATTCTAAGTCGAACACTTTTATGAAAAGATAATTTACAATTATACAGTTTACTTCTTTGATTTATTCTCTACACTTTGTTATAATAATATTTTATTTTTGGGCACAGCATATATTAGTAAATTACGTTTCTTACTTGGCATACTTTTGATAGCAGACTTGTAGTAAGAACATAAAATCTCGTGTTTTCAAAATAAGAAATTTGAAAATGTTAAATGTTTTTATACAGTTCTATTTAGAACTAAATTACGAAACTTTTTTACATTTATGGAAAAAATTACAAAAAATGTTTACTACTTTTTATGTAGACTTAAAGTTGAACTTTTATTTTTCGTAACTGAACATTTTTTTGTTTCTTGAGCTAATAACTTTCTAAATTTTACATCTATAATTTTTTTACTGGCATATACAATTTCTTTGAACCTTTCTCTACAAAAAAGCTATGGAACACTTTTGGATTGGAGTTAATTTACTATTTTTGGCGAATTTTTGAATAAATGCTTGCACACGCCAAAAAATCCATTTTCGTTAAAACTGCCGGTTCTAGGATTAATGACTAAACTTAATGTTGATGATGTTTCCATATGATGTTCTTGTGACTGTTTCAATTGTACGGCAATGGTAGACTGCCTTAGAATATAGTTGGATATTTCAATTTTATTGCTGAAAGCATCTTCAAAGTTGTTTTCAGCAAGTGTAGCACTTTTCCAACCCCCATGACATTTTAGTTTAGCCATGCTTCCACCGGCGTTTGCTAACAGTGTTGCTGAAGTACGGTAGAACTCCAATTGGGACCGAACCGAATTCGGATAATCAAAAATTCGGATAGTTGGTTTTTTCCCAAAAAGGGTCTATTTTAATTAATTACTGTACGTATGTAGAAAAAACTACTGTCTTCTAGAAGAAGAGCTTTTAATCAATTACACAACATGTTAGCGAGTGTACGTACTGTAAATGAAAGTCATTGCTTGTTGAATATCTCGGTCAAAGTAAGCTTTAAGTTATTCATCCGTTTTCGGGCAGCCAAGTCCCGCACCCGCTTGACAGTGAGAAGTTGCAAGTGATCACACTCGCGCGTCATAGCACGCGAAGACAGAATCATTATTTTGTGAATCGCAGAACTTTAAATCTTATTTTTCTTTCTGAAAGCGATTTGGATAGTCGGAGTTCGGATAGTTGGAGTTCTACTGTACCTCTAAAGGAATGACCCGTGTACAATGCTGGTTCTGGTAGCTTTAGGTACTTAGCTATTTCATTAGGAAGTTTTGCAGTCATGTTCATGCCAACGTTTTGATTGGTACAAAATCCTTTTTGATATCTGATAAAAAGTATATCTGTACTTGCATTTGGGTGTCTGAGGTTGATTTACTTTTAATAAATACTTAAATAGTCTAAGCCGTGGTTCTTGTCATTTACGTTGGTAAACGTACGATCTTTGTTGGTTTTGGTCAAGATGTATAGAATACCAGGGTGGGCCCGATCCTGGCTGTTGGCACCCACCCCCCGCTCAGCCATAGCTGCTGTGACGTCGACGCGTCTACTTAGCATTACTGTGTACCACGCGTTTCTAGAAGCATGTTTTAAGACAGTTGGGTAAAGCATTGAGTATAGAATAGATACTGGTTCTATGATTGAATGGACCACGTTGAAACTCGACCATGATTGTTATAGAAAATTATTTATAAAACTTTGTTGGTTTTGGTGTGTTTAGAATTAAAAGTTATTCTTTGGCCTCTACATTGTTGACAGTCAGTTTGGAAAGTTCGTCCCTGCGACATACACCAACAAGCCAAAAATCAAAACAACCTTCCGTATTAAATGCAAATCATCTGTAGCTTCCAACAGAAAGGTTTCAATATCATCATTACAAAATATTTTAGATTTCTTGGCTTTGTGATCTATGTTTTCTTGCTTCAAAAACGTAATAAGTTTGTTAAGCCGCGGTCACACTACTAGGCTGTTTATCAGCCGCTGGTAAAATCACCAGCAGGCAGCATAGTCTGACAAGGAACCAGAGGCTGGAAATACTAGCCAACTGGCATTATCCAGCCGCTGGTTCTGGGTCAGACTACCCTGCTTGCTGGCGATATTACCAGCGGCTGCTAAACAGCCTAGTGTGACCGCGGCTTTAAACTGGCCTATTTAAATGTTTTCTTTAACACTTATTGTTGCTTTAGCGTTGAAAAAATTTTCCATAAAGTTAAAGGATTTACAGCTTTATTTGTTTCTGACATAATAAAACATTTTCAGTTGTCAAACGTACTTTTTTAGTACGTCACCAAGATTTAAATAACTCATGTTATTATTGCTTCTCTTATTTTATCCTTGATTTATTTGGTAGAAAGTTCATTGTCACTTCTCTAGCTATATCATAAATTTCAGGTGGTGTTATTGTTTTAATTATCACTATCAGAGATATCAATTTCTACAGTTTCTTTTACTGTCAAAAACTGAATTAAAATTCAAATAGGCCTATCACTCTTAAACAAACATTCAGGTTATGAAAAAGTTTTAACACTTTACATTGTTTTGAACAGCTGCTTGGACCCTGTTTGATTGTAGCGTCCGCAAATAATGAAGTGCCGGAATCAGCTGTTTTGCAAACTGTTTCAGTTTGCGTAGTAGTGTTGGGGGAAAAGTATTTTATTTTACTAGGACCAAAAAGTATTATACGTAAACAATGCATTGCTTTGTATTTATTAAATCACTGCATTTGTTATTCTTATTTCCGCTAAGATGCTTGAAACATTTGTCTACTTGCTTATCCGCCTTTCTTAGCTTTGTCTTTCTTTCGCTTGACAAAGCTTCTGAAGATGGGGTCTACCCGAAACGCGTCAAGCGAAAGAAAGACAAAGCTAAGAAAGTCGGATAAGCAAGTAGACAAATATTTATTAAATCTTTTATTTTCGAATTTCCATAGAGAAGATGAGCTATTGCAGTGACCCTTATGGTAAGACCTAAGGTAGGGAGTAGTAAATTAGCACCGATCATGGTCCCCAGAACACGTTTTGGGGTGTCATTAAAAATTATATATATGTGTGTGTGTGTGTTCACACTCTAGCGGCTGCATTTTAAGTCCGGTTTTGGTACACACGTTGGTTGTCTACGTCGCTCGGACGAATTCGTTAGCCAACAAAATCCAACAACCGGCAGCACGTTTTTTGACTGGAAGTAACTATTTGTTGAGATTTTTCCTACGAGAATTAAATTTTTTTTGGTAAAAAAAAAAATTAATAAATGTAGGATATTATTCTGTAAATTTGGTTTTTTTGCAACCTTATAGTTTGCTTGGTTCCCCCAAAGTGGATCAAAACGTAAAATACCATAAAAGTACCCGGTTCAAATCCACATGGTGGAGTTTACCATAGGGCATATTCTGATCTCTGGCTGACGGCCCATTTTTTACACTGCAAGAGAAGCGAAGCTCATAACCCGAGGTCGCAAGGTCGAGGTGCAAACTCGCAAAGTAAGTTTTTCCACAGCAAGAGTGAGTCAAAGCTGGAGGCTTAGGTGCAAACAAATTCTAATACTATATTTCGTACACACACGCAGCTATTCAGCACCACCGTGAGTAGACCAATTTCCTAAATTGTTGGTTGAAACCCTAAAACATAGGCCTATAAAATTCGCCAACTCATGTCAGCGGTTCAGCTGCATGGGTGAATTATTTTACATTTATTGTCTTTTCCAAATTCTTTTCATATAAGCATTAAAATATATCTAAAAGATATATTCTAAATTTATATAAAAAAGAGGTATAAATATAAAAGTTTATTGCGTAATCTTGTTTAATATACATTTTTGATATGCTCTACTGAATATCTCAATTTTGCCTTCTTTTTTAGTAAAACATACACAGTATCTATCTATATATTAATTTGAAAAGATTTTTCGCAATCCGAGTGAGATTTCGAGTTTGACTGGACTGATATACACGCAGTTGGTACCAAATTAAAGGTAATTGTCTGTATATTAGCCCATTTTGCTTGGATTTCAGCTATTACCCCACTAAATTTTCTAAAAGCGAAAATTAAAATCTCTTATGGCAATTTAACATGGGGAAAATTTTTAAGCCTATTCCGATTGATATCTGGAGTTCTATTAGGCCGATTGACATGCGGTTTGTGTTAAATGAAAGGTAATTAACTCTATATTTGCCCATTTGCCTTGTAAAATTATACAATTCCTTCATTTAATACTTTAAAAATGGAATTTAAAATATTTTCTATTCTTTTTAAATTAATTTACCAACCTTCAAATGGTCCTGTTGATTTCCCCTCTGCTGCTGCTGGGTCTGACTAGTTTCGACACAGCTCTATCATTGTCGAAGACGAAGTTTAAAACGATGGACACGTTATACAAATCACTACACAACACATAAAGTACACACACGTAATATTCACCTTTAAAGGGTCGTTAAATAATTAAAATGGGACATAGTTTTCCACACAAGTACTTGCGGGTGGTCTCGAGCGCGAACTCATTTGTGTTAATTTGAAGGTTGGTAAATTAATTTAAAAATTTTACAATAATGGTCCAGGAAGTTGGAATCACAATAATGAATAATTTTCTATTCATTAACATTGTTTTTACTGATCAGCTGATTGTAACAGCACATGTTTTATTATCATCTGTAGTTCTATTGAACAGATATAATAGCACAGATCAGCTGATTATAACAGCACATGTTCTACTTACTATTATAACATGGTTTATGTTGTAAGTTACTTTATTAAAGTAGGTTATGTTTCATTCTGCTATCCGAGTGAGATCTTGAATTTTACTGGACCGATATACACACAATTGGTATCAAATTAAAGGTAATTGTCTGTATATTTGCCCATTTTGCTTGGATTTCAGTCACTACCCCACTAAATTTTCTAACAACAGAAATTAAAATGTCTTATGACAATTTAACATTGGGTAAGATTTTAAGACTATTCCTAGCGATATCAGGAGTTCTATTGAACGGATTGACAAGCGGTTTGTGTTAAATGACAGGTAATTAACTCTACATTTGCCTTAATATTTTTTACTATTCCTTCATTTAATATTTTTAAAATGGAATTTAAAATATTTTCTATTCATTAACATTGTATTTACTGATCAACTGAATATAATAGCACAGAACAGCTGATTATATCAGTTCATATTTCATTATCATCTGGAGTTCTATTGGACATTTTTATAATATCACAGATCAGCTGATTAAAACAGCACTTGTTTTATTATCATAACATGGTTTGTTTATGTTGTAATTTACTTTATTGAAGTTGGTTATGTTTAATTTGCCGTTAATTATGTTTTTCTGTTTATAGTTCAATAGTTAAGGAGGTGAAACGTATAATTGGTGATCTAAATTGTCTTTTTGGATGTGTTTCTTACTTTTTATATGGGACTCAAATCGTTTAAATTAAACGAAATTTACTTAATTAAATCAATCTATTAAATCTGGTAACTAGACCTACTCCTACCTTGCGAAATATTCGCATGGGTCAGCTAGTAATTAGATTTAAAACAAAGTAATAGATTTTATTAGATCAATTTGTACATGCAAAATAAATCAAGTTGTTAACTAATTTAAAGGTTAAGATAATAATCAACACCGTTGTCATGTCAACCAATGGAAATCATATGGTTGTCATGACGACATAAGAAAATAAATAATATCACTAACGTAACAACTCTTGTGCTAATTTGTAAACAATACAGATGGCGTAAGTTAGCGCCAAATTTGATTTATTCACTTAACATTTTTTTTTTTTTTTTGTATAACCTATAATGATTGTCAAACTCATAGTTGAATTGAATTCATTGTATTTTCTTTCATGTGTTGAATGGATGTTTCAAGGTACATTAATTAAAAAAGCTCATTTACAGCTAGGGCTAAGTGACGTAAAATTTTTATTAGCGAATTTGCATAGGAAAATTGAGCTATTGCAATGAATGACTCTTATGGTCAGACCTAAGGTCGGGAGTAGTCAATGAACACTGATCATGGTGCCCAGAACACGATTTGGAACACAGGTGGGTTTTTTAAGTGGCTCGACAAGTTCGTTAGACAACAAAATCCAACAACCGGAAGAATTTTTATTATATTTTTCGTATAGAATGACATTTTCAGCGGTTTTGTATACTAATATTGATAAAGGGTATTATTCTGCACATTTTGTTTTTTACATGACCTTATAGGCCGTCTGGTTCACCCAAAATCAATCAAAACATAAATCATTTGTTCTTATTTAAAAAATATAGTTTATACTGCAAATAGGTTTAATTTATGTTTTTACCAAAATTAAAGTCAATTGATTGCTATTTATAGGTTAAGGTATTTTCTAACATGGTATTTCTGTCTTCCGTCTATTCGCTTAAACGTCACGTCCTTGGTCCTGGCGGTGACGGATAGTCAAAGTTTTACAGTACATTAAAAAAAATAATTTAAAAATAAATTTCATCTAGGCCTACCTATGATGTGAAAATGGACTAGATTAATATGGACAATAATAAGGAATATTATTAGCGTCTCTAATTAAAAAATATTAAATATAATGTAGGCTACATTATGATCCGTTTTGAAATTAGAAGTCGATGAAAATATACACCTTTTTGTTTACTTCAGGTCTACAAACAACAAACTATATCTAACCTGGTTCATTTTGCTAGGGATTTTCAACATGGTAAATGTATAGAGCATACAATTAATTATAAGAAGTAGGCCTATATAGAGCGTAATATTTTACGGTGAATAGAGCGAGCGCGTGGTTTTGAATGTAAAGCCGCGTTTACACCAAATTTTGGCAACAAAATATATTACCAACATGTTGACAACAAGTGGACGCACAGGTTGACAATAAGCTGACAACATGTTGGCAATAAGTGGAAAACAAGTTGGCAACAAAATAATATGCACAAATAATTTGATCACGTGAGCAGTTTATTTTTAACCCAATACATTTCACTCACCTGTTACTTGAATGATTTTTACTGCAGAGGATGCTACTCTAGCTGCGCCTGCTTGTGTAATCTTCGCCAGCCATTATCAGAGACGTCTCAGAAGATATTAGGCGAGGCCTTCTTTGTGGGCTAGAGAGAAGTATAGTGGGAGTGACTTATTATCTGATTTACGTAAAGATGACAGTGATCCTTTGTCAGGTGAACTGAGGTGCGACGGAAGCATAAAACACTTTTTGAGGATGACAAGTTATGACTTTGAGTTCTTCATAATAATGGTAGGACATAAAATCCAGAAACGTGACACGAACTACAGAAAAGCAATACCTGTGTACTAAAAACCCATGCTGCTTGAACCTGAACATGCTGATAAGGTGGTATTGGCCTGAGTTCATCTCCACAACTTTCTAAGACAGAGTGAATAATCTAGTTCATCCTACACACCACAGGGAACCTTTGATAGCGAGGACATAAATACGGGAACAGCTATTCCTTTCCAAAGAACCTCTCTCTTTCCCTATACATTTCTCAGTTCAGTTATTTTTGCACGCGACCATTAAACACCCTCATTTTCCATTGTAAACATAAAATCTACAACTGCACCTGACCTTTACCTACACAAATACATGTTAATGGGCTTGGCCTTGACTACAACTGGAGTGATGATCATTTTGTTGTCAATTTTCTTTGATCTTTACCGACAACCGACGGGAAACGGAATTTTTTTTGTCAACATGTTGGCAACATCAAAAAGTTCTCAAAATTTTCTTAAAACTGGCAACAAGTTGACTCAACTTGTTGGCAACATGTTGATATCTCCGGTTTAAACGCGGCTTAAGATTTTCTTAAAAGTTCAATGGAAATTCTGCATCAAGAAGTAGACTCGTTGGAAAAAGTGTCGCATAAGACAATTTACTCGAGACCTAAATAAATTTTGGAAAACCAAACTGAAGGTTTTTTAATCACAAGCCCTCTTAAAACAAGGATTTTAACCCCCAAAAATATATAAAACAGAAACATTTAGACAAAAATATATATATTATTGTTCACTTTAAA
>JAGFPH010005485.1:0-21272 GCA_018207615.1 Philaenus spumarius | reverse complement strand
CGCCAACATCATAATCTCTGGATGGCAGAAGAACGAGTTTCTCTGAATGACCGGATCGATTATTTCTTTTATGTTCTCCTGGAAATGTCTTGTTGTTTGAATGACCTTTAGTATATGTTCCGGACCATCTTTCACAGTGTAAAGCATATTAATATTAAACGAAACAGGAGCGTAGGTCTTTACAATGTAATTTACAAATGTATTCATTTCACTTGTCGGACTAATTTGGAAAACATAATGTCCTTAATACCCGGTTATCACAGGTTAACCATCATAAATGACAAAGGGTTTCACAATCTTTAACAGCTGATTCTGGATCACAGAGTCCAGTGATGACTGCACGAACAATATCTAGAATCTGTTGATCTTTACTTAGGTCAGTTTTATTTATTGTGATTACAACTTCAGATTGAATCACAATTGTTCTCACAACTAGGCAGCTGCTTGCCATTGGACCACCAAATGATGCTGGCCCAGTTGTTGTCCCGTGCTCAAACAAATGTTTATAAGACCACTGCAGTGGTCGCTGACACATAACTTCAATATTCTGTACAACACGATTTTTCCAACCGGTGTTTGTGACTGTCCCATCATATCCTATGGCTACCACTGCACTTTTTCCTATAGTCGAAAATACTTTCGGCAATATCATTACCAGTTCCTGTTTTTGGTGTAATATGGCCAATGTATTGGCCACCAGGCTCACTAATCACGCTAATATGTTCTTATTTTATTATTCTGCTGAACATTTTAGCTTCTATTTTTTTCTTGTGTTAATGTATTATCTTTTCTATCGTCGAAGAAGATTCCTTTTACTTCTTTTAGGTTTTGCTCTTTTTTCTGTATTGCTTTTCGAATGTTTACTTTTTCCCTTCTAATCTTACTTTTGTCAATCACTCATGAAATCAGATATCATTCCAAGATCATGAAGGACACCAGAAGTTATTGCTGCTGTAGCCCTGTCAGAAACACCGTACCTGTCGCTTAACAAGGAAGTATACAACAACTTTGAACGCATTTGCGATGGAGAAGGCAATACCAAACTCATGTCTCTGCCTGTTCTTGTGGATTAAGGGTTCTGGTTAACTTTACTCTTATTTGTGCCAGGACTGACGAGGCCAGAAGGAATAGATTCTTGCATCGAAATCTGTTCTTTTCTTTCCTCTCTTTTAATTCGTTCAACTGTCTCCTTTCTATCTAGATAGCATCCTGGTTGTTCGCTGATCGTATATAAACCTTAACTCAATATCAGGATTTTTTTTACTTTCTCACAATTGCATTTTACAATCACTGGACACGGACAGTCATAGCCAGGTAGTAGGTTTGTATAACCTTAAAACGGATGTTTAATGGTAATTTTTTCGATTTATGTCGGCTTACAAATTTTTAAAATAATGCAACTTTTGCTAAAAAATTGTATTTTAAGGCTTTTTGCAGGAATTCAATTGAATGGCAATGTGTCCAAAAGTATGTTTCACGCATTTAGGTAAATACAAAGATTAGTTTTTACACTATTAGAAATAAAGTAAAAATTAAAAAAAAAATTATACGTCTTTAAAAATTTCAGATTTTTATTTTTCCCCTAAACTTTAGGTCTCTTGCGCGATTTCAGAACCAAATTATATATTTTTAAATATTTTTCCAATTATAAGGGAGCCAATGCGCAAGGCATGTTTTCCGCGCTATTAGAAATTGATTATTAAAAAATAATTTTTTTCGCTCCACCCTACTAAATATATTTGATTATTAATTTCTTCATTATAATATTAATAACTTCTAAATCGTTTGATATATCAATATGAAATAAAAAGCAATTAAAAGATAATATTTTTATCTTTATTTTGATATACAACAATGTGTATAAATAAAACATTTTTACAAATAGGCCTACAGTTTTATAATCCTTATAACTGTACGCATTTACCAGTAAAAAATTCCTTTAGCATAGTTAGGTATGCCTAGATAAAGTTTGTTGCATCTAATTAATATGCCTGAGAGGCTTACTAGTATAAAACATAATTTGTATTCCTGTTTTTACAAAAAATCACAAAGTACTTTACCCTTTATGAAGTACGGCAAAGTGCACCTAGATAGTAATGACGTTCTATGTCATGTACACATAGTACAAAAGAAGAGGTGATGTTCTGGAACGTCTTTTATAGTGTTTTGCTAGCCTCGCTACTTTCATTTGTTTTTAAAACACCTTACACGGAGTAGTTTTGATACGAGGACACTGGAATGTCTGAGCGGAATAGGGAAAGGAATGGGTGAGAATTACAGCCTTTCTTGAGAGGTTAGAGGCATGTTTTGCTGTTTAGGAACAGATGATTCACTCTCTACTGATACGTGATAGTCTTATAGCCAATCATCTGGCTGTAAGGTTACAAAGGTGATTGTGCACTATTTCCCGGGTAAAATGGTTAAAAGTTAAAACCAATAATCTGTACACTGTACATGACACAAGTATTTGGGCACTAACTCACGGTTAATGCTGAGCTATATTTGTTGTTCGAACTGGGAGTGGATGCCATTTATTCTTGTTCCAAATTGCATTAGTTAACCGTTGGTTTATTATGTACAGTACATATTTGATACATAATTGTGCAGCTCCCCAATTATAAAAGTCTTCCTGAGACAGATATTTAAGTAGTTAAAGTATGCAGTGGAGTATTTTGTGAGATAATTAAGTAGACGCTGGAAGTAATTGAGTATGCAAAATGTGAGGGCAGGCCACTATGTTCAGATTCTTACATCCGAGACCCTAAATAATGGAAAAACCCATCTTGCCGGAAGCTGCGATGATCCATTCCTCTGCGGCTGATCACGGAAATCGGGGTCCCATGGCTCTAAAGCAGTTATACACTCCAAAAATATATGAAAAACACCCTATTCTGATCTTTAAAATAAAAATACTTATAATTGAACTAGCCAACGCATTCAGTTTTTTAGCTACAATACAAACAGTTATTTGGAAAAAAGGCTTATCACACAGAATTGGAGCCCATTGATAACCCTTTATTTGGCTATAAAAACCACAACAAATGACAAAGCCGCGGGAGCTAGAATCATTGATAAATCCTTGTAATTGTCAAAATTGACTTGCAGTTGCAAAAAGTCACAATCACCTTGCATTCTATCATGTACATGTATAAATATTGATTTTCTAAATAAAAATAACTAATTTTCTTTGCTTTCAAACATTTCTGTTTGAATTCACTGTTTTCTCTTATATATTTTGTTATTCATTGTAAATGTTTTTTAATTATAATTTTTGTTTATTTAACAACCTATCATTACTTTCAACATAAGAGAAATCTATTAATTATGGCTAAAATAATCGTTAAAATGACTCAAAAGCATGCACTTCTTCGACTTACTTTATAGGTAGATAAAAGGTGGGAGATAAAAAATGGACCGTCAAGATCTGGATTGTTAATCTTTGAGCTTTATTTAGCAAATATCCGTTGATAAAATGCAGTCCTCACATTTTGCATACGCACTTCTTTGCAGCTCCCCCGGTCTATATTCTTAAATTCAACTATGCAAACTTATCAAAATTTAATTTAGGTATGTCTAGCCTTAATTACCTTATGACAAACCTAAATTAAATTTGGATTATTTGGCATAATTGCATTAAGAATACTAATTCTTTATTTATAACACTAATTATTGTAAAACTCTGACTATTTGTGTTTTCTTAAATAGGCTGTAAACAACTAACAACACGGAGAACTCCAGTAATTAACAGAATAAAAATAAAATTAACACTACTTACATGTTTTATTTCACAAAGAGCCAATGGATCCGTTTCTGTTAGATCACCTTCAGGCCTAAACACAAAACACAGAATGTTATAAAGCATTAATTCCAGTTAAACAACTACAAAACCAGTTTCATGTTGCAGTTTTGTTTTTTCAAATTTAAATAACAACTACTCTTCTACCTGTTTCTTTATACCGCTACTGTATTTTGTTTTTAGTCAGTGTCAGTGTTAAACTTTGCAAATGAGAGTGTCATTATGAGTGGAAAGCAAAAGTGTGTAGTTTTAACTTTAAATAAAAAGTTGGAAGCAATTAAACGATTAGATGGAGGTGATTCAATATGAAAAGTGGCAAGTGATTTAGGAATTGGGGAAGTGACTGTCAGGGATTGGAGATGAAATGGATTGATAATTGAAAAGTGGGAATTTCAACGGTATTCAAATAAAGTAGAGGCTAGAAAATCAATGAAAAAAAGCGAGCATGAAAAAACTTCAGAGGCATTATTTCCGTCTCAATTTCTTTCATTTGGGTACATTATTAAAATTTCTTTGTTTATTTAAAACTATACTATTTAAAGCCAAATAAAATAGATTTTGAAGTAAGTATGGCTCCAAATCAGCCTATAACGATGTAAATTACGCGGGAACTCGCACCTCAATGGTTTTCACACGGCCTAATGTATTATCCAAATATTTGGTTATCCGAGGTCTACTCGGGCCCAATTACCTTGGATAATAGAGGTCGTAGTATAAATAAATTATAGCCTACAGTAATGCAAATTGTTATCAGATATTTAGCACAATGATGTTTTATTAAACTTACCAAACATAATCTATCTCTTTTTCTTCTTTTATATAATCATCATTGTCATTTACATCAATATCATTCAGATGTTCCTTTTTTATCTGATTTACTAACATATTTTCTTCCTTTAAAATATCAGAAGTAAATCTCTGGACTTCTGTTGGATCAAAACACACTTCTTCTTTTACATCATTTATCATCCCACTTTCCTCTTCTATTCCATCAATACAACTTGGTTCTAGTACCAGCCCAAAAGATACTTCTTCCTTTATTACAACTCTGCAAGGTTCTTGTTTGATATCTTCTGACTTTAGGTAACTTTCCATTATTGAAAACTGAAACAAAATTAGGTAAATTAGTAAAATGTATAATATTATTTCCCGAATAATAAGAATAGAAATGTTTTTTCTTCTAATTTTTACTTTAATTTGTTTTGACATTACGTTTAAAAAAGTGAGTGAGTCGCTTGTGCGTTAAGACTTCCCAGATTCTAGAAACAGCTGATTTTATGTATTGCTCTCTTTGCAATATCATATGTGCAACTTGTTATATCACTTACTCGGCTTTGAGATTAAAAATCGTTTAAAATGTATGTATTTTTTTGTTTATCATTCATTCTAGACAGCTAAGAAACAAATTAGGCCTAGAAACATAAAATTATATTTAAAATTTTCTTGGACTATTGGTATGAATTATTGCTATTTTGTCATAAATCAACAATAATACTATAGTTTGTATAAATGACTGGATTTAAAATATTTGCGATTTAAATCGTTGATTTAAGTAGGCCTATGATTAAAATGTATGATCTTTTGTTTTGTTTTCCAAAATGTATTTTAGGTCTTTGAGTAGAATATTAAATTATAGGCTCTGTACATTTACCATGTTGAAAATCCCTAACGGCATGGACTCAGTTACATATGGGTCATTCTCTCCACTAAGTAGCAATTTTCAGAGTTGAAAATCCAATTTTTTAACTATGGAAAAAATGGATTTTTTCACTTGCTTGACCTTGCTCAAGATGTCAGTGAATCGGCAAGCACAAATCATCACTCATTCTTAAGATATTCAATTTGTTTTAATTGTGACACACAGTATAGAGAATAATAATCATGGTAGGGAGAAATTTATACACGTTTGAGAGACACAACCACGGTCGAGAAAAAACACTTTTATTCTTTTTAACTAGATCTAGGCCTATTGGTTATTTCAAAAGTACATTTCAACTTTTCTTATGGTTAAGAAACAAAGTAGGCCTATAGGCCAAATATGATTTGAAAACTCAAAAAAAAAAAAAAAAAACGAGTTAAATATTTCTCTCGCTAGAAATTGAAAACTAGAACAAACTATCACCATTTTTAAAATAACATTAAACCACAATCAATGTTTTTGCTGCAGGAAAAGTTATGTAAATCATTAACTGAAACAGTAGAAAAAAACTTATTTAACAAAGATCCTAAATGCAGAGGTAACATCAGCGAGAAATTACAATTTAAGTGGACATCATACTTAAAATGACAATAAATCTTTGGTTGAAAAAGGTAATTACCATAAAAATCTATGAAATAATAATCAAGTGGATATTACTAGTCCAGCCGTTGTAAAGTTGTGAAGGAGCCACTCAGACAACTAAAGTTTTTCTTTAACGTTTATTGACTTAGCAAAAACTTAAAAGGTTTTTTGTTTTTTCACCATCATGGTTGGGGTTGGCAAAACCTCAAGAACTTTGTACCAACTTTAAGAAATATTTATATATTGGAAGAGCATGGGGGACCTATTACAGATGGTATATGCCAGAAAGAAATATCAATTTAAAATTAAACCAATTGTTCTTACCTTATAGTTAATCCAAGACCAAATAAACTGAGTCTATTTCACAGAAGAAAATAACTACACAATTTATAACAGATTTGTAGTTTATTAAAAAGAAATATTTCAAAAGAAAACGACGAAAATTTATATGCCCTTATGTACAAAAATAAGAAAGATGTTAAAGAAAATTTATATTTACAATATTAATTTAGTTAAGTTCAAAAAATCCCTCCCCAAAAAGTAAAATTTGAAAAACTTTCCCTATTTGTAATCAAAATCAAAAGATACAGTTTGTTGCATTTACAACAGTCAGGTTATAACTGAATATTTAGATATTCTATAAAGTTACAAAATTAAATACTTTACCATGGTTTTACTAATAACTTTTATTTCGTTGGCCAACCTTAATACTACGCAAAATTAAATAATAAAAATAATGTAGTTTAATTTTGAGACGTCTCTTATTAATAAAAATTAAAAAAAATTATTTTGAAATAAACCCTTTGGGTTTGTAAGGTCCAAAAATGCATGCTATCCCATCCAATTAAAAAAAAAAAAATAAAGAAACAGAAATTACAATTAACAGCATTTAGCATATAATTAAACAATTTTTTATTTATTTTATAGCCAGTTTGAATTTATATAGAAGTTCTGTGGTTCCTTTGTTCGACCTTTTATTTATTTTATTTTAAACCTTATTAAATATAGCACTTGCACAGTTCTTTATTTTTTTTTTTTTTTGAATCAGTAGACTTGTCTCAACTTTGAAGACTGGTGGTTGACCCAAAATACTGGGTGTATACTTCGACCAGTTGAAACTGCCGGACATAAACCATGATTACAATTTTATACCCGTCATTATACGACCTATAGGTTGCAAGAAAAATCATGTCTACACAGCAATTTGCAATAACTTTGCTGACATTTTGCAAAAGGTAAATCATGTAAAACTTCTGGCTAGGCAGAGATAAATTAAACTGATTATCTCGGCTATTTTAACATTTAATTTACTGTAAATGAAAGATTTTAATTATGACTGTAAGCACAATTTTAGACTGTAAAATATTTTAAATGGCTGTTAACAATAGGCTGTTAGAAAAATATAGTTAATCATTTTAAGTGATTTCATTTAGTTAATCAGTATTAACCTTTTATAAGAATTATTTAGTCTGTACAAATATATTTAAAAAAATACTTAGACAAATTTTAAAATGAAACAAAGACCAAATTTACGTAGCACATGTTTAGAATTAATTCAGACAAAGATAATATAGTTACCTCAGTTTGCAATTAACATAAATTTTTATTTAAACATAGGATCCCAGAGCAAAGATTTGTACCTGGATTTAGCGAATAACGATTACTTAAGCATCCTGTTCAGAGTTTGAAGCAAGTACGTTGACGTTTAGAATTTTAAATGTATAACATAGTTAAGCTAGTATAGACAAAACTAACACTTAACTACACAGAGACATTTGCGGTGGTATTATTTCAAATTTAATTATAATTTAAAAACCGCATGGATTTCAGACAAGTTGTTAGACGTTCAGTCCAGTCGTAGCGTTTAGAATTGAATGGCTGGGCAGGTTCTTTGTTAGCCGGTCTATTGAGGATTTCGTTATCGCTTGCCTATGCCAGTCAGCTGTATTTGTATAGATTAGGTTGTAATCGATCCGGTAGATTGAGTGAGGCTAAGTTTTAGAAGAACGATTTATCATTAAAGGATATTAGTTATGGAAAACTGAATTATTTATTATTAGATATTTATATTATTTATTTAGGATGTTTAATAAAAAAATGTTTTGTAATTCCACCGGCTTATTAAAAACGCTACAACGTCATTTTTAGTAATCTGGCTCACATCATTTTCAATTATGACAAATTCGCAGCTAGAACCACTGTTTTGAAAAGCCTGGACGTCGTATACATTATTGTCTCCGTTAGTTGTGACCTTTTCGATACAGCACATATAAGAATAACACAAGCTGGTACTCTGATTTTTCCCCGAAGAAGAGAATTTCACCAGCAGGAAGACACCAGGTGTAAGGGTTGACTCATCGATGACCGCAGCGGGTGTATCATCTTCTGCCATTATCACAACATCATCAATAATTGGAGGGGGGTAATCGCTCGGAGCTTGATTCTGAAGGTAGTTTGTGAATGCCGAGGATGTGTTTTTCACAATAGTAACAGGAAAAGCAGCTCAACGAATTCATCTTGAGGATGTCTGGAGTTGAGGCTAAAAAAACCAGCTGATGAACTTTCTTCGTTCCAAGAAAAGGAGGTCATTTTTTGGGGACCATTTCAGCCAAAGTGGTGACATAATCTTCCTCAACTATAGTGAGTAGCACTCGTCTTGTGTGGGATTGCAAAACGTCAATGAAGGTACGGAAGTCACTAATATCACTACCAAGTGCCACTACCCTGTCGGCTGTCCGTTTGAGACACCCTCCAATACCATCTGCAGCTCCTTTCCTGTGGCCAGGAGGTCCGTTGTTCCATGTAGCAAGCTTCAGGTTTTCGAAGCGAGCTTGTAAGGCTCTTGAGAACAGGGTCCTGTTTCTGTATTGTGTTGAAGGACGGTCGGACAAAAAATGGAGCATATTGACTTTGGACAGCTCTTTTTTTATGAATTCAAAAACATGTTGAAGATGCGCCCATACAGCGACAGGTATTCTCATTGTATTCTGAGTGTGCAAAATGATTGAGAGGCGGTTTCACTAACAGAGTTTTTCCAATAGTAGATTTCTACTGTGTGAAGTGTGTACACTGCTTCCTGTTTCCACCGAAATGGAAGGATTGGATTTCATGCGTACTTCATACTATAATTTTCACTGAAGTCACAGTGGATGAATACTCTTCATTTTCACAATTCTGACCTTTAACTCTTTTATTTTTCGGAACTGGTGAATCACAATCGACTCGTGGAATGAAAGTAAGAAAATCTTTGTCAAAAGAATCAAATACCTTATATGAAGTAGTAGTGACTGTTATTTTTATGACATTTTAACAGTTTTTCCATTAACATTGCAGATCCATTTACTATAAGTTATTTCTTTGATGTCTTTTATAAAATAGGGGACCGTAAATGTTGCACTGTCTTCGAAGGCAAGAAATGTTCCCAGTGTCACAACAAATATACTCAGCTATGTCTTTGTGAGTTGCTTTACCAACAATACCTATTTTGTTCAGGGAAGTGGTTGGATAGTCAATGTTAGTATGGATCTTGCAGGTTACAATCACCAAGTTTAGGTTCTAAGACCCAGAAAGGATTCAGTTTGCAGAATGTAACATCCATCTTTTACTAACAATAAGTTAAGAAACACACACAATATCTTATAAAATACACACAGTCGTGATATAGCAATACAATGAAACATGACCATAAATAACACGATAAAGTGACAATTTTATGTTACTTCTGACGTCACAGCCCACCTCTTATTCAAAATTATGCAATAAATAAAAAATATGTGAAAATATCCTGGAACAGGACATTTTCTCTCCACCCTGTCGTATTTCTCTCCACCATGGCAGGTTTAGGACCACGGTTGAGAGAACCACGGTAGAGAGAATTTTAGGTTCTGGAGAGGTTATGAGACTTTAGTTGAAGCTAAGAGATTAGGGTAAATCACTGGTGTAAACTACTCCCGAACCATTAAACTTTGATGCAAGAATGATAATTTTATCAGTTACCTATTTGGAGTTAGGAAGTCCACGGTTGAGAGGCGTCTGTAGTGAGAAACGGAACTTTTAGGTCACAAAAATCACCTAACAACTGGCAAACTGAGATTCTACAGTCAATAGGTCCTCGTGGTTCAAGGATCACGTGATGAGCAGGGTTGCCAACCTTAGCTATCCACTCTCTAGTCACTCACTCCATTTTGGCGCCGATTTCAAAAAGTGACACGGTTGAGAGAAGTGACTCTGATAACACGACTTGAATGCTTTGTGTATTTTCTTTAGTAGACTTATAAATTATGTCAATGCTATCTCCCTCTTCTCTGCAGGAATATCTCACGCATTATCATTTAAAAAAATCATTATAGACTTGAAGAAAGCCTCAATATATAACGACAAAGAAGTGAACTTAGGGTTGTAACATGCCACGGTAGAGAGAAATTGGTAGGCTACTTTAATGATTTAAAAAATGTGATTGAACATGTTTTTAAATGGTGGATCGGGTGTTACCCAGGACCCCCTATCGATGATAATTAAAATGCCGCACCTTTCGGTACTTAAAATGTTAAGTAAAATTAACGATTAAAGAAATTTTAAGGCATACCTATAATTTTATAAAGTATTTTATAGAAATTAAAATAATTAACTTAGGCCTAATGTATATTATATATTATGATTGAAGTAACAGATGATTGCAAATAGAACAGTGAGAGTTCTAATGGTGGGTTAATCCCGGTCTATAGCGTGAAAAAATAACACAAATTAATAGTGCGAGTTAAACTTTGTTCTGTGCCGTCAACCGTACTGCCTGTTTGTAGGCCTACACAATTATATTAATTAGGTACATTTAATATAAAAACATTAATCTAATAAATTATTTATTTTTGCCTTTAAGTTACATTTTAAATACGTAATAAAAGTGCTGGACATGGCCGATAACCGTCTACCTAAGATGTTATCAAAAGAAATAATTAGAAAAAAACTATTTTGGTTTCGAGAGTGGCAGTATTTGGCTGATAGGCATTCTGTGCCGTTATCAGATGATTCGGGACTATGGAGGGGACAACTGATGACCTTATGGCAGGTGATAAGGGACGATGCTAGACAGAAATGTATACAAGCCGCTCGGGCAAGTCAGTACCATGCCTTATACAGAGAGGTAGACTTTGACCTTGGCGATAAGACTTATTTTAGAGATGAATTTAGTTCAAAATTAATTGGATGGATTTTTAAGTGTAGGGGAGATTTGCTTCACTTAAATTATAAGCCTTGGGTCAAGGAACAAAATTATAATTGCTCTCTTTGTAATTTAAATCAGTTCGAGGACACATACCATTTTATCGGAAAATGTCCAATTTTAAAAGATTTCAGATTTAGGTGGTTTAAAAAGCATGAGCTAAGTAAGGAAGAGGTTTTAAAGTATTTGAATGGGCACGATTGGGTGCGGCTTTCAAAATTCTCTCAACAAGCATGGCAATACAGATGGGTTTTAATTCAAGAATTTAATTTCTAATTATTATCATTAATGGAATACATTTTGAAGATATTTTGCCGTTTTGTAATTTAAAAAATATGTGTATATTAGTAGTCCAGATTTGTTTTTTGAATACATGTTTTCTCAAGTTGTTTGTTATTTTTAAGAACAGCAAATTCGTAATGTGTTAAGTTTCTTTGATGTAAAGTGTGTTTTTGTGTTTAAAATTACTACCCAACCAAGCAGACAGCTTAATCAAGCTATGCTTTTGGAATGCAAATGTACAGAATATTGTGTTACTATATTTTTTGTTGCAAAATAAAGCATTTTTCATTTCATTTCATTAATCTAATAAAACTTGTACTTCTGAAATAAGTATTTACAATCTAGGTTTGTCCTGATAATATTTACAAATAGAAACAATTGTCAATCTAACACAATGTACATGTAACGGACCCTCGCTGCCAGTCCGGCTCCTTCAGCGATGGCGTTTTCCCTGGTCGGGATGTGCCTTCGGCTCTCGCGCGAGCCTACAGGCATTGTCATGATGATTGGTGGTGACAAGGTTCTTTACTGAAAGCGGTAACCAGGTAGTTGACTTAACATTGCTTATTAAATCAACTCTCTGCTGGTCCTGTACTAAACTAAACTGGCCTAAGTTTACTATTCGACCCTAGCCTAATATTTTTGCAGAAAACGACATTGTTTTACATTCTACTGTTAAATGTTGAATACAGGTAAACATACTGTAACTAAATACTATAGGTTAGAACCTTTTAGGTTTTTTTTATTATTCTTGCATTTCTGTTGCCATAGAGGTTAGCCTAGGGTCGAATAGTAAACTTGTGCCACTAAACTAACACTAAAAAACAGGTTCTAGTGGAGTATAGGTTGACCACAGGTTTTAATAGAATTACACTATATCACTTTTTCCTATATATATATAATGAAATTAGACACTTCACTGATCGCGGGAAATCAATTATAAACAACCTAAAACAAATATTAACGTAACAAATTAACAAACCAAAAATCTCTTATGGGATTTAGCATGTAGAATGTTCAGCCATTTAATTATGTGGTTGCCAGATTGGTCGCAACTAGAGTAGAGTGAGTTTATCAGTACCTCCTATAAAGCCTAAAATTAGAAAATAATAACTTTTTCAGTAAACTAAGAAATGTTACAAATTTATATACAGTAGGCCTATGTAACGGGTCCCGCTTCCTTGGATTCGGCTCTCCTGCGTCCGACTCCTGAAGCGGCGTTTTACCTGGTCAGGCTATGCCTTTCTGTCCTCGCGCGGACGTACGGGCTTTGTCAGGATGGAAGATGGCGAGTAGGTTCTTCAATAAGGTGACGAAAGACTGTTTCACTTCCGAGCGTTTATTTAATGTAAAACAATCTATTCCTCTGCTGGTCCGGACCATGGTTACTAACAGACTGATTTAGGCTTGAACATTTAGCTTCAAGCTGGCTCCCCCTCCTTTAACTATAAACTGTGATGTCAACTATTGTAAGAATGCAAGTTATTATTTAGCACAACCACTATCAACATAGATCCAGTGGTCATTGTCATATAAGTTGGCACATCTATTATGTTAAAATACTAAGACTAGAGACTGTAAGTTAGATCTTCAGGCTATTTATATAGCCTATATATTATATAAGTTATGTTTAGAAATTAAAAGCCTTTTTTACTAAACTATGAAATGTTATAAACTTATATATGTTTACACCCTGGAAACATACTAAGACTACAGACTGTAAGTTAGAACCCTTCAGGTTTTTTTATAAATATATTTAGAACCCTTCAGGTTTTTTTTATATATATTGTATAAGTTATGTTATGTTCGATGTGGCAATGTTGCCAATCAGAAAAGATAAGTTTCTGCCTTTATACTGGTATTCAATGTAATTTAATAATGATAATTGTTATTGTTTTTAAACTAAAGGTCTTGGGAAGTTATATATAAAGATTGACATATATTTTCATGATTTCTTTCATTCATTTTGTTTAGTGAAGTTATTGTTGATATTTGTTGGTGTATTAAGTGATTTGTTTCTTTTATTTAGTGTTAAAATATAAAAAAAAACTAGCTGACCCATACGGCGTTGCCCCGTGGTGGTTGGTGGATTGAAGCGGGCATGATTCAAATCTCAAAGTGTGTACAATATTGTTTACATTAAAATAATCATCAAACTAAATATTTTTGTATCAGCTCATCTTGTTAGCAAGCATGTTATTGGAGAACCTCTCTGTAAACAACATTGGCAGTTTGGTCCTACAATAACAAAACATATGAGTTGTCAGGAGAGCTGACTCTGGAGCAGGCAACATAGAGTTGGCCGTGGGAGAAACAGTCCTTTCGCAAATCCACCCCAGCTACCTTTAAAGTTTGTCCCTGAGCTTTGTTTATCGTCATGGCGAAACAGACTTTAACTGGAAACTGAAGTCGTTTAAAACTGAAGTGGTAGTCTGAAGAAATTAATGGAATTCGCGGAATGAAAACTGTTTCTCCCTAGCCAGCTCCTGTGATGATGGTTGCTTCTATCACATATTTGTATAAGGACTTGACCTGGATCCTGGTAACATTGCACAGCTTAGGAGGATTGATGTTTCAGAGCAGCATGATTGGTACACCCACCTTGAGGCTTAGACTGCGAGGTGGAATTCCTGGAGGTTCCAGTGTATGGAGGAACTCAACAGGGTAGTGCACTGCATCCTCCAGTTCTACTACACCATCAACTGACTCGTACTTCATCTCCTCTGCTGTTAGCTGATCCAACAGCATGTTGTTAATTTTAGTAGCGCACTCATTTGTAGGTGTGAGTATCGCTCTTGCCCTTAGAAAAGACGGATCAACGTTACTCATACCTTTCAAGTCAGGATAAATGCGCTGCATAAAGTCCTGTATTTGGCTGACAACAGTACACAGGTTATCTGGGAGAGAAATTTTTCCATCGTTTTCCTGTATCTGACCGTTGCCAATTTGTAGAAGGAGGTTAGAAAAGTACTCTCTACCAAATTGAGCCATTACTTGTACCCTCATGTTAATTTTAATTGTGAGGATTTTTACTAAGGGCCATAAAAAAGCCATAAATTTTAAACATGGCTTAACCTCATCGGCCCGAGTTCCTCTAGGAACGATAGGTAAGGTCTGTCTAAAATCACCAGCCAAAAGAACAGTTACCCCACCCATCAAGCTTTTGTTACTTTTCAGATCTTGCAAAGTTCTATCAAGTGCCTCTACTCCTCCTCTGTGAGCCATTGTTATTTCGTCCCACACAATCAGCTCGCATTTCCGCAGAACCTCAGCCATGTCACTCTGCTTTGATATATTGCAGATTGGAGTTTCGTGGCAGTTGAGGTCTAAAGGCAACTTCAGAGCTGAATGTGCGGTTGCCTCCAGAAAGTAGAGTAGCGGCAATTCCGGACGAAGCCACCGCTATTGCGATTTTCTTGTCTTTCCTGACTTTAGCCAACAATAAATTAATGAGAAAGGTTTTCTAGTGCCTCCTGGAGCATCCGAGAAAAAAGCTGTCCATGTTTGGAATGCACACTGGTAATTAATGTGTTGTACACATATCTTTGGTCAAAATTAAGTTTTGGCTCGTTCGTGTTGGCCATCTCAGACAATTGTACTATATTGTAAGCAACCTCCCTCATTAATTCACGGTTGGGTGAATTGTTGTAACGATCAAGTGACGGAGTAGGCAGGCCATATTGCTTGAAGCCGTGGCCAGACTTTACAAAAACCAAATTTTCTATCAACATCAAAGTCTTGTTGGAACAATGTCCATATCAACTTCTACTCCTGTTTGGTATTCCCTCTCTAGATTTCTTTTTACATCATCAGCGATGCTTTCCTTGTAGGTCTCCCAAAGGTTAAAAGCATCGGATACCTGGCAGAACATTAACATTACTGAAAACAACTCACGGATTTTGTTAGGAGATCTCGATAGTGCGGCTTCTTCGAGTGTCTTATGCCAATGATTGTCATCTTCTATTAATCCCAGTGCTCTGCAAGCTGATTGAAAAGTGGGGTGAATTACACCTTCAACCTTTTTGAGATCACTGAAGCTGGTAGGTCCTCGAACCTCATGTAGTAAAAGACGGAGATAGTAACATTCACTAGGGTGTACGGTGTAAACCCTACCCAAAACATCGCCCGCTTTTATTCCAGGATGCCCTTGGATGCTCTTTCCTTGCTTTCTTCTACTGAACTTGTTATTTTTCCAAACGTAATATGCAGGAATTTCACTGTACAGTAATGTTCGAGCTAAAGAGTCTACTTTACAAAGATCGAAGAATCCTAACAAAGTGTTGGTCTTCGGAGGGTTTCTTACTTTGTCTTCGGCATTGTCTGGATTAAAATAGACTCTTTGACCATTTTCAAGGTGGACAGAAAGATGCATGACAGTTGGATAACATGGGGAAGCCCACGCTTTTGCCATTCTACTGTGTACATGAAACAACTAGTTGACCCAAAAACACAGCCTTTATTCAGCAACTGCATAATTTTTTTAACTTTTACGTGAAATACCCTAGCAATTATGTCGTGCCTACAGTGAGCAGCCTGCCCATCATGCAGTTGTTCCTGTATTTCAGGCCACTTAGGGTTGCATGTAAAAGTAATAAATAGATCAGGCCGATCGTAGTGTCGCACATAGGGCATTGCGTCTTGCGTCCTCTCGTGCATATAGCGAGGCCCACTGGTGAAACTGGAAGGCAACACTATGACTTTGCCTAGGTATGAAGCTTGTGCGTCATTTTGATTTATTGTGTCACACAGATGCACATAATCCTTCACACGTAATTTACTCTGATTGTGTTTTAGAAAATTGAATCTTTCCGTTTCTACCTTAGCATACTCGTCTGTCAAATATTGATTCGGCAGACTTCGATACCGGGAGATCAAATTTTCTACACCTCTTTCCATGAGCAAATATGCATAGAAGGAGCAGGCAGATACAGATTTCATCAGAGGATACTTTGGTATTGGGATCAACTTGAGGAATATTTATTGAGTAACCATCTTCTCCATGGCAGAACATAAGAGGGTACTGCAGTGCATCATAAGATCGGTGAGTCTCACTTATGCGTGTCAAACGTGTATCTCTGCCACGGAGTACGATGTCTCGCTTTTCAAAAGTTTGACCCACAATCACCAAAGCCACCTCTAATGTTGTTGGCTTGTTGTGCCGGCCTTTATGAGCATTTGCGGGTTTTCGATCTGCAGTGATAAGCATCTGAAAATCCTTTCCATCTGGTACATTTTCCATGGCGGTTTTTAGATCCTTAATGTACGGATTGCAGTCATGAAGCATGTTTTGTAATTGGCTGACTAACCACGGCTTCATAGCGGGTGCATTATTGCAACGGAGATTGCACTCTCGCTCCTCATCACCAACAAAATATATTTGTAAAAATGACGGCTCGCTATCCAATGAAGGCAGCAAACTTCCTATAAGATGATATACTTGCCCTTGTACTTTAAAGGTAGGCAAAAAGTTACCTTCCTTAACCTCCTTTGCCCCAAAGGAAGTCATTTGAAAACAGCTGTTGTACTGCCTTATGTTTGAAAGAAAATGTTCCGAATGTGGGTTGTCGCCTTTGAAATGACTATAAAGGGGCTCTGGAGGAGGCTTAGGCAGAGGTAAATAGACCTTCCATTATTGCAACATAGGCCGGGAGCTTCATCTTTCCATTTCATGGCCTTACAGCATTGACATGCTACCATAGGACCTAATATAATAGTTTTGTCTTTGTTATATTCGGTCTCGGGGTTGTAGTGAAACTCTGACAGACTTTTTTTAGACCACGGAATCATATTTGTTTGACTTCTTTTAGAGTTGTATTTTCTAAGTGCAGCCAAGTTTACTTGAGGATTTTTTTCATTATATTTTTTACTGGATTCGCGATGCACGTCAGGATTTTTTTGATTATATTTTTTAATGGCTTCGCGATTGACCTCAGGATTCTTTTCATTATATTTTTGACTGTCTTCGTGATGCACGTCAGGATTTTTTCGTTGTATTTTTTTGCAGCTTTTCGATTCACATCTGGATTTTTCTTATTATATTTTTTGACAGCTTCACGATGGACGGAAGGATTACTCTCATTGTACTTTTCAACAGCTTGCCTATTTGCTTTAGCTCGTCTAGTATTGGTAAACCGTTTTCGTCTTTTTTTACCACATTTTACTTGGTTATTTGAAGACACGACGGAACAATGAACAGACTCCACGGTATCAGTTGAAGAGCAGGGTTCTGTTGGGGATGGAGGTTAAAAAGTCCTGAACATCAATGTCTGATAGCTGGGAAACTTCCTGAACAACCCCAAGGTCAGCTTCCACATTATGAGACATTACCACGGGGGGGTTTGAGGTTGGAAGGGTTTATCGGAATGAGAACATCAAAATGACTTCGCATTAAATTCCCAGTAAACCTCAGCCGCCCAACTCCCTCAGTAGGCTGTCCATAACACCCCTTATCCAACAGAACACCGTCTCTGTAAATTTTTAGTTGGTATGGGTAGATCTCAGTAGCCGCCATAACTTCACACGGCAGTAGAGTCGGCCCCCCTTTAGGACAACCTTGACCTTGACCTTGACCTTTGACCTTTGAGCAGTGTAACGTGTGTGAGATGTTGACCTTGAGGAGAGTTAACGTTTGTGAGGTGTTGACCTTGAGGAGAGTAACATGGGCGTTGAGGGTGACCTTGAGGCGCCGACGCCGGCCACTGTTTCCGCCATTTTGTTTCCGCCATCTTTATTTTTTTATTTTCTAAATTAAATTATTTTCTTTTTAAAACAGAATAAATCAGCTTTTCTGAGATTTCGCCATCTTTGCAGTCCCACGTGACCAATATTTATTTAGATTATTTCTTTTTATTTAAAAACGTTATTACAGAAGGGTGATTCGAACCTATGGAGTTTGGTACGAGAAACAGACGCCTTTGCCGTTTGAGCCATGACGACATTTCTAGTTTACTATATTTAAGTTGAGTACATAGGTGTAGCAGATTGCAGTGTTGTAATATTTGGGAGTATATCGCAGCCATTGTCGCAGCGCCCTATATGTACAGGATGTTCCAAAACGACTGAGTGATCGGAAAGATGTGTACATACATTGTATCCTCAATGTTAAACGACGTCGCTACTTTTATAATCTGTCGCCACCTTGTTCGTCATCTTATCGATATATTACAGCCTTCTATATGTACAGGGTGTTCCAAAACGACTGGGTGATCGGAAAAATTAGTATATGCATTGTATCTTCGATGTTAAACGACGTTGCTAAATTTACAATCCGTCACCATCTAGTTCTCCATCTTGTTGAGATATCGCAGCCTAATATATGTACAGGGTGTTCCAAAACGCCTTTGTGATCGGAAAATTTTTTATGTACATTGTAACCTCGATGTTAAACGACGGTGTTAAATTTACAATCCGTCGTCATCTTATCGCAGCCATTGTCGCTACCTCCTATATGTACAGGGTGTTCCAAAACGACTGGGTGATCGGAAAGATGTGTATATGCATTGTATACTCAATGTTAAACGACGGCGTTAAATTTACAATCCGTCGTCATCTAGTTCGCCATCTTGTCGATATATCGCAGCCTCCTATATGTACAGGGTGTTCCAAAACGACTGGGTGATTGGAAAGATGTGTACATACATTGTATCCTCTATGTTAAACGACGTCACTACTTTTATAATCTGTCGCCACCTAGTTCGCCATCTTATCGATATATTACAGCCTCCTATATGTACAGGGTGTTCCAAAACGCCTGGATGATCGGAAAAATTGGTATATGCATTGTATCCTCGATGTTAAACGACGTCGCTACTTTTATAATCCGTCGCCATCTTATCGCAGTCATTTTCGCAGCCTCCTATATATACAGGGTGCTCCAAAATTCGTAAAAGCGGTAATATTTAATTTATACGAACAATATAATGTAATATTAAAAGATAAAACGGAGTTATCCTAACCTAGTTAGTGCGTGTGAGGGTGTGTGTGTGTGTGAGTAACACTTATCTTCTATATACAGGGTGTCCCAAATTCTTAAAAGCAGTAATATTTAATTTATACAAACAATATAACGTATTATTAAAAGGTATCGACAATTTAAGTTATCTCATCCCAGTTAATATGTGTGTAACACTTTTCTCCTATATACAGGGTCCCCCAAAATTCTTAAAAGCGGTACTATATAATTTATACAATCCATATAATGCATTATTAAAAGGTATCGACAATTTATATCAACGCCGTTAATATGTGTGTGGAACATTTTACTCCTATATATACAGGGTGTCCCAAAATTCTTAAAATCGATATTATTTTTATACGAACAGTTGAATGCATTATTAAAAAGTATCGACAATTTAAGTTATACTTATCCGGTTAGCATTGAGTGTGTGTAACACTTTTACTGCTATATACGTGGTGCTCCAAAATACTTAATAGTGGTAATATTAAAAGGTATAGGCAATCTAAGTTATCTTACGCTTTTTTAGTGTGTGTTTGTATATGCATATATGTTGTTCATCGGTCAGACCATAACAGTAAATATTACATAGAATAATATAATGTGTGATCAAACATATAACAATGTGTTGTAGAGTATGAGAAAATGATATAAACCGAACTTGACCAAGCCTAACCAAACGAACTTTCGTAATATAACTTAACCAAACTTAATCGAAATCCCCAAATTATTATAGTGTATTGTAAAAAATGTACCCGAACTTAACCGAACTTAAACGAACTCCCAAAATTGTTATAGTGTATAGTAAAAACATATAACACAAGGGGTCGAACAGGGATTAAATCGGATAGGTATAAAGTATTATGTACAAGTACCTTATAGAGAACGGTGTTATGACGATCTGCCTGTAGAAACACCCAAACGTAACTGAGGGTAACCGATCTGTAAACATAGCGTTATTTTAGCAAGAAGCTATGTTGTTAATAATTAACCGTGCCTAAACAGCAAACAATAACCAAGAAGCATTTATTGTTAACTAACACAAAGAATCCACTACGGTTAGGTTAACCCTACCTAAACCGCAAACCTTAACGTGGAAGCCTATGTTTCTACTAACATGGACAGAAATTGTTTTTATAGGAGTCTATGTCGTTAACTAACCTAAGACGTAATGTTATGCAACGTAGTAAGTGTCTACGAAAAATAATCGACCTATATTGTTCTAACCTAAGCTAAAAACCACAATAGCAATTGTTTTTATAGGAGTATACGCCGTTACTAACCTAAGACGTAATGTTATGCAACGTAGTAAGCTTCTACGAACCTAGTCGACCTATATTGTTATAACCTAAAAAGCACAACAGCAATTGTTTTTATAGGAGTCTATGTTGTTAACTAACCTAAGACGTAATGTTATGCAACGTAGTAAGTTTCTACGAAACCTAGTCGGCCTATATTGTTAACTAACCAAAGCTAAAACACCGCATACCTAGCCTACATAGGAAAAATTACTTAATAGCAAAGGATTATATTCGACCTATATTTTTAACTAACCTAAATCACACTGATTTAAATAAAAACCCCGAACCACAAAACAAGGAACAAAAACAATAACTAAACAACTAAATTGTAAGTTATGTTTAATACGTTACCCTTATGTACATTTCGATGTCATGGTCATCCTCCTCAGAGGGTTTTAACACTACTAAAGTATACAGATAATATTACAGAGCCACGTGTA
>JAGFPH010005484.1:56265-90180 GCA_018207615.1 Philaenus spumarius | reverse complement strand
AAAAAGGGTTTTAAAAAATTGGAAATTTTAGGGGGGTTTGGGGGCTAAACATTACTAAATCACGATTTCTCCAAAATTACCGAACAGATTGGAATGGAATTTGGTTTGTAACTTTCTCTAGGGCCATAGGCGCTCGCTAAGAAAGGGTTTCAAAAAATTCGAAATTTTAGGGTGGGTTTGGGGGGATCAAAGTTATTAAATCACGATTTCTTCAAAACTATCGAACGGATTGGAATGAAATTTGGTATGTAGCTTCCTCTAGGGCCATAGGTGCTCACTAAGGAAGGGTATGAAAAATTTCTAAATTTTAGGAGGGGTTTGGGGGGATCAAAGTTACTAAAATCATAATTTCAGATCTTTTATTATTTAAGAGCCAAATAAGCCAAATACCACTCACTGAATGAACACTTAAAAAGAATACAATTACGTTAAAAAGACTGAAAATACCAACCACCATGGGCAACGACATACGGGTCAGCTAGTAAAACATATAAACCCTAATTGTTTAAATTCGCTCAACCCACGACAGCGGTTCAACTGCGTGGTCGAATTATGTGTTGTTCTACTCGCTGAATGGAATGTAACTGCTTTCAAGTCGTTAGAACCACCTGTAGAACATTTTACGGGTTTTGTGTTCGAAAATGCAGTCATTCAACACTTAACAGTTTAATTATGTGTTTAGATAAACGGATATTTATGATTGTCTTCATTGTCACTCTCACTTTCTGTCCAGCTGTCAAGTTACTTCAATGTCGATGCTCCGATCGATTATTACACATTACACTTTTGCACACTTTTCGAAAAGCAGAATATTTTACACAATATTTCACACGTTAGTATTGCCGAAAAGAGCAGCTGACTTTTCAAAAAGATGAGACAAGTCTGAGAACAAAATGATATGATCACGCAGCTGAACCACTGACTTGAGTTGAGCGAATTTTAAAAATTAAGGTTTAATGTTTTAGGGTTTCAACCGACTATTTGGGAAATTGGTCTACTCAAGAGCGCTGAATAGCTGCCTCCGTGAACGAAATGTATTAGTAGAATTTGTGTCCATCTCAGCTTCCACCCTTAGCTCGTGTATTTTTGTTAAGCTTGCACCTCGACCTTGCAACTTAGAATTAAGGGACGGCTTCGCTTTGTTAGCAGAGGACAAACTCACTTCGCAGGGTAAAAATTTCGGAGTACCTTTAACTCTATTACGTGATTAGACCAATTTCCCAAATAGTTGGTTTAAACCAGCGACCGAGGAATACTATAGACTGGCAAAGCCCATGCACAACGCATTACGGGAGTTGAAGCCGGCCACGCCCACTCATAGGTGAAAACACCGGATTCTCTATCCGCCACCGGTACACATTTTAATTCGCCGCGTTTCATTCTGAAATTTTAAAATATTGCTTAAAACACTATGATCGTGCTGACGGTATCAAAGAAAAATAGAAAAATATATTTTATGTAGCGGGAAAAAATATAAAACAAGAAAGTCTACGTTTTATTTAGACATATGACATGAAATCTAGGCATAGCGAGAAAGTTTTGTATTTTTTGGGCAGGTGATTTGTCAAAGCGTAAAAGTTGTTGGAAATCAAAAAAAAAAAAAAAAAAAATATTCTTTACATTTCTTTGTAAAATGCTTAGTTTAGCCTGTAGGCTGTGGTATAGTGATGAATTGGTTTGATTGTTTTGTAAACCGGCGCGCTGACAACACCATCGCTAATCTACTGTATCTACAAGTCCTGTCTTTAATTTGTAGTACTGTACTATTGCTTTTCTATACTATATTGTACTATACATTCACGGTCCGAGTAATTGTAATTTAATACAAATTGTTAATATATTAAAATTGTATAGTAAGAACAACAACAATAAGGAAACTGAGTTATACGGTTTTGAAAGAAAACAACATTTTATTCGAAATTATAACTATAAAACAATCCTTGCCCTAGAGTAAAAAATAAAACCACAATATCTATCTTAAATCGCAATGTTGCTAACTTTACTCACAAAAATATTCGCTAAATAGACATAATTGCGAATTTAGAAGAAATCGAAGAAAATTAAAAAATATAATTCCAATCAAACTAATAATTACTAATCATACTAATTATTTACTGAAATACTATAAAAACTAGTTTGCAAACCTATAAAACCTTCTTTCCTTAATTTTTTCACTTAAAAAACCCACAAATTGCATCTTAAATAACAACGTTGCTAACTGTACTTACAATAACGCTGACGCTCGGAATCAGACGTTTTCATCCCCAATACTCATAGGTGAATCGGCTTCAAGCCTTCCGCGACATTGCCAGTCTATAGTATTCCTTGGTCGTCGCTGGTTTAAACCCTAAAACTTATAAACTTAATTTTGTAAATTTGCTCAAGTTAAGTCAGCGGTTCGGCTGCGTGGTCGAATTGTTTTGTTTTCAAACTTTCGACACAAACAATTCCTTGTACAATACCTGTACTAATTTTACAAAGACGTAAAATTTATTTGTTTCTTTCTTTGAATTTATTGGGTGATCTCTGAAACTACTAAACCGATTGAAAAAAAAATATTTTGATAAAAACATTTTTTATTTCAATATTTGAAAATTTAGTTGGAAAAAATTCTTAGGTTAGGCTTAGACTGATGAACCAACACATATCATTTTCTTGAATGTATTTACATCCATTACCATAGCAGCCAATTGAACAAAATAACAGATAAAACATCTGTTTGCTCTAATATTTCAATTAACAGCTGATTTCAAACTTTGAAGCAATTATTTGTATTTCTGACTTTTAGGTTAGCTTATTATTAAAGCGTAGACCTGAGCCTTGCTGGTTCTTTTAACCTTTATTATAACTGCTGTTATAAAATATAAGAAGTAATTTGATTTGAACATTTAACATTATTTACCATCTTAGCTTTGGGGCTATTATCAATCCTACGCCTTTATTACAAAGAAAACATAACATGATTATGTATATAGAAGTTTCCGAGCACCCCACTCCAAGTTTCCCTTAGCATAAAACACCCACCTTAGTTTGCGAAATAATAAACGCCAATTGGTGTTGGTATAAGGAATGGATAACAGATAAGTTACACATTTAAAAAACCATCTAATGGCTGAACAGATTTACTTCAAACATATAGCTTAGGTTAGGCCTAGACTGATGAACCAACACATGTATTCACATTTATTACCATAGCAACTAATTGAATAAAATAACAGATAAAACATCTGTTTGCTCTAATATTTCAATTAACAGCTGATTTCAAACTTTGAAGCAATTATTTGCATTTCTAACTTTTAGGTTAGCTTATTATTAAAGCGTAGACCTGAGCCATGCTGGTTCTTTTAACCTTTATTATAACTGCTGTTGTAAAATATACGAAGTAATTTGATTTGAACATTTAACATTATTTACCACCATAGCTTTGGGGTTATTATTAATCCTACACGTTTATTATAAAGAAAACATAACATGATTATGTGTATAGAAGGTTCCAACGGGGTTGGCGTGAGGAGTTTTCCTAGTATTTTATATTTTACTATAAAAAATATATTTTAAATAATTCATGTTAGTTAAAATAAACAAATCAATATCAACATTAAATTACACAAATCATGTAAAGTGTTTGAAGTCACTGAAATATTCACGTCATCACATTACTGTATTACAACCATCACACACAGATGTTAACAGGACAAACATTAAGTTTTAGACGTATAACGTTTTATTTTATATGTCAACGTCAAAATATTGTAAATTGTAAGAATGTAATATTGTGTCTGAAGTAAAAGAAGAAGAAACTGTTTGAGATAGATTACGAGATGTCATTTTACTTGAGACGTTCACCATTATTGTCAATAAAACTATTCGGGTAAAAAAACCTTCGATCGGAAGAATAGTTGCTATTTTGAAAATGGAATTTGAAAATACGCTTAACAGTAGTGGTAAGGGTTCGTTTTATAAAGTTTACTTTTACGTTCTTTTATATTTGGGTGTTTTTTTTTTTTACAGTTTGTGATCTAATAATATTTAGAAATAAACGGTATCAGATAACTGCCACATACTTTCTCCCAGTTGAAACTTTATACCTTCCCAAGAGTAGCATAGGAGATGGTTATTCAGAATTGTAAAAGTTGGAAAATGCTACCATGAAAAATATTAGATGCATGTAACACACATCCATATTATATTATTATAGCCCAACCCGGCTTTTGCACGGATAGACAAATCAAAGGTAAATGTTTATTAACAAAAAATATATTATATCAATGAATATAAATTACACTATGTATTTCTTGTGGGGAGGTTTAGTAACTTTCACCCCCCCCCCCCAACCCCCTCTAAAATTTCGTTTTTTTAAAACACTTTCTTAGAAAGCACCTATGACCCTAAAGGAAGCTACACACCAAATTTCATTCCAATCCGATCAGTAGTTTTAGAGAAATCGTGATTTAGTAACTTTGACCCCCCCTAAAGTTTTTAATTTCTTTAAACCCTTTCCTATCAGCACCTACGGCCCTAGAGGAAGCTACATACCAAATTTTATTCCTATCCGTTCAGTAGTTGAAAAAATGCCTGGAGATATTCCAGAACTACACCTACAATACCAAATTTCATTAAAATCGGACCGTTGGTATGGTCTCCAGCTCTGTACACATCCTAACAGACACACAGACACACGGGCAGACATCATCAAAAACACACTTCTTTGGGGTTCAGGGAGCACCAAAACAAATAATTCCATTAAAAATTCTAATTCAAAAATTTGGACGAAAACAATACTTTCTCCATATACTACGTATAGGGTGGAAAAAGTAATACATTATTAAAACGATTGTACTATTTAAAAAATAATGTTAGGATGATGATAACAAAGTCTAGTAATGTGTGTTCTTATGGGATACCATTTATAAATTAAGAAATTATTCCGTCACAAACAGATGGTTAACTTCATTTTAACAATTTTAAATACGTTCTTTATTATAATTTATTAAATTTAACTATCTCAACAGAGGACATTTTCTAAACATTACCAAATTACAAGGGTTATTTATAAATCACCATTATACAATTGAGAATTATACTGTATACTCCCTTTATTCGTCTCGTACATGGTTGAAGAAACTCGACCAGGTGCTAAAGTCACTTCAAAGAGTTTCCTCTAATTAAGTACAGAATTAAACCATTTGAGTAATGACAGTAAACCTTGCGCATACATGTAATTAAATGAGTAAGCGCCATCTATATCCCCTGGAGACAAGTTATAATTTATCGTTAAAGGAATACCTCGAGGTGGTGTTTTAGGACCTACATTATTCCTCATTTACATAAACGATTTAAGTAAGCGATGGTTGTCTCACGAGCTGGTAGAAACTAATTATCTAGTATTTGTCGCTGTTGACATTTAGCAATCGTATTTGCTACCTTATGATAGTTATAACACAATTTTGATCAACACATCTATATATATAAAAGCGAAATATCACTCACCCACTCACTCACTGACTCACTCATAACGATTTCTCAAAAACTACCGAACGGATTGAAATGAAATTCGGTATGTAGCTTCCTCTAGGGCCATAGGTGCTCACTAAGAAAGGGTTTGAAAAAATTCGAAATTTTAGGTGGGGTTTGAGGGGATCAAATTTATTAAAAAACGATTTCTTCAAAACTACGGAGCGGATTGGCATGAAATTTGGTATGTAGCTTCCTCTAGGGCCATAGGTGCTTACTAAGAAAGGGTTTTAAAAAATTGGAAATTTTAGAGGGGTTTGGCGGGGTAAAAATTACTAAATCACAATTTCTCCAAAACCACCGAACAGATTGCAATGGAATTTGGTATGTAGCTTCCTCTAGGGCCATGGCGCTCGCTAAGAAAGGGTTTCAACAAATTCTAAATTTTAGGGGGGGTTTGAGGGAATCAAAGTTATTAAATCACGATTTCTTCAAAACTAGCGAACGGGTTGGAATGAAATTTGGTATGCAGCTTCCTCTAGGGCCATAGGGGCTCACTAAGAAAGGGTATGAACAATTTCGAAATTTTAGGAGTGGTTTGGGAGACTAAAAGTTACTAAAATCATAATTTCAGATCTTTTTTTACTATGTTAATAGTGCTTTTATTATTTAAGATCTCCTATATATATATATAAGCTAAATACCACTCACTGACTGAACACTTAAAAAGATTACAATTACGTTAAAAAGACTGAAAAGACCAACCACCACGGGCAACGCCGTAAGGGCCAGCTAGTACTGTATATAAAGTAAAGGGTTATTTATAAAATTATTCTATATTATATTTACTTCTTTGTTTGTTTGCCTTACTGGACTGGGTATAAATATTTCATAAATACCTGTTTATCACTTTTGGTGCTGCTCACAGTCCTGTTTAAATATAGAGACATTAAACAGGACTGTGAGCAGCACCAAAAGTGCTACACAGGTATTTATGAAATATTCTGTATCTTTTAAAACAATTATATCCATTAGAATAAATTATTCTGTGTAGTCTTACGTAAAGATTAAAGTCTATTATGTACATAAATATGATTGATTATATAGACTATTAGTACAAACAATATGGGAAGGGTAGTTTAGCAACTACGTTTGAGTTGGAGTTGATTTAAACAAAGCGGATGGAATCAAATATAGAGTGCATCAAGGCTCTAACTTTGGCCTTCCATTAGTGGATGTTTAGATAAATTAGACAAGTGACTAGAATGTATGACACATAATGTAGTTTATCGTCTCTTTTCCTGTATTTTATTGTGTATATATATTGTTTACAACTTTATAGATGTCGATTGTATACAAACAAAACTGTAAAATATGTGTTCATTTGTCATTACAATTTCTAAATATATTACTAAATTCATCAATTGAGTGTAGAAAGATTGAATAATGAATACAATATAACACTATTATTAAATATCAATTTCAAAAATATTTAGTCAGATTTGTGCTCTAAAGAAAGCACCTGTAACAAGTATTTCGGAGCACGCCAACAAATTGATGCCATAAAAAAGGAAGCTGCAGAAAGTGGGCTACTGGGTGTTTCAAAAAGAAGTGTTTGTAGTATTTATTACATTTAAATGATACATAAAATTAAAGAGCAACTCAAACAGTTTTTCCCGCAAGTGTGCACTATGAGCCCCGTTCGTTTCAGGGCACACATCGCGTCTACAGGATGTCCCATAAGTAAAGTCCCAAACTTCGGGAAATGGTTCTATGGGTCAAAATAAAAAACAGTTTTTAGATATCCGCTTCGTTTTATAGATATCCGCCATTTTGTTTTTTTGTAAAATAATTCTTATCTAGTGAATGGTTTGACTGATTGAGTCCAAACTCAGTTAAAGATAATGACAGCAAATGTACGTACAATATTGCTGTGTTTACTGTTTTTGTACAGAATTCCGGGTTGAACAGACCAATTATTACACATAATTTAACTATTAACCTTCATACGATTGTTTCCACAGTTACACCATCCGATAGGGAATCAAACGGGTTACAAAAAGGGTGTCCTGAAATTTGTTTTTAAAATGTACGGTTTTTAAGTAATTTACGTTTAAAGTTTTCAAACACCCACCATTTTGAAAATCATGATTGGATTCAATCGCTTTTTTCTTGAGATATATCATTGTTAGGTTAAACTGCATGCCAACTTTAAACTAAATCAGTCAAACCTTTCTCTAGATAAGAATTATTTTGTACAAAAATCAAAATGGCGGATATATAGAAAACAAAGCGTTTTAGGGTCTGTGTTTTTATGATTTTTTTTCTTATTTTGACCCATAGAACCATTCCCCGAAGCGTCCGTCCCAAACCTAGTTCAATGTATCTGGAGTAATTGTTGCTACAACTGCTTCAATCCTGTTTCTTTTGTCAGGCAGGTTAGATGGTGGCATATGCACATGATCCTTTATGAAGCTCAAAATAAAAATCGCATGGCTTCTGATAGGGTGAACGTGGAGGGTATGCGACACAAACTCTGTCACCCGTCCCCTTGCGGCCAATCCAGCTTTAGGATACAACGTCGTTTAACCAATCTCGTAGTGAAGCGGTTCCCCATCTTATAAATAAAGGTCTAAGCGGCGAAATAAAGTTTTGTGGTCCATCTTCTTCCAATTAAGGAAAGAGCTGCAGTTGCAACGCAACAGGATAAGATACACCGGATGTTATTATCACTTGGGGGATTACATTTGAACTTAATACGGAAGGCACGTTGCACTGTAACTACATATTCAATCCTTGCAAACTGTCAAACACAAAAAGCTTTCTGTTCACTAGTCGCCATCTTTGTAGTAGCCGAGAAGTACAGCTTGTTCTGACGGGAAGTTAGTTCTAAGTTATAGTTTGATTATTGTGCCTCGTGCACTGAAGATGGCGACTTTTCCGTTGAAACGCGTTTGATTTAGTTATAATATTCTGTGTTCAAGTTTTATTCTGTCAATTAATTATTACAATTTAATGTTTTAGAAGTTAAATTATTTTAATCAGATATTATTAGAAGAAACTTTGTGACCTTTTACTTTCTCCACCCTATACGTAGTATATGGAGAAAGTATTGTTTTCGTAAAAATGTTCGAATTTGAATTTTCAGTTGAATTATCTGTTTTGGTGCTCCCAGAACCCCAAAAAATGGTTTAGTGCAATTATCTGTGTTGGTGCTCCCCGAACCCAAAAATATGTTTAGTGGAATTTTTTGTTTCGGTGCTCCCTGAACAAAAAAAGTGTTTTTAGAGTCGTGTCTGTCTGTCAGTCTGTCAGTATGTATACACGACCAGAGAGGACACTATTGGTCCGATTTTCATGAAATTTGGTATGTAGGTACTAAACCCTAATATCTCCAGGCGTTTTTTTCATTTTTTGGAATTTTTAATTTTTAAGGGTAAAAAACCCATAAAAAACGACAAAAATGCAAATTTTTCAAAAACGGCTCTAACGATTTTGATCAAATTTTCAGTATTTATGGTGCTTAAGATGCCAAACAAAATGACACCACCCGCTTTTATCAAAACTTCGGCGTTTTATAACTATGGGGAAATGTTTAAAAATAAACAAGTTTATGTTGTCAATCTAGCATTGCGGCGGCGGCCGCACGGGGTAGCACCATGGTAGCGATCACGGCCAGTAATTCAAAGGTCGCGCGATCGAATCCCGCCTAGGACAATAATTTTTTTATACGATTGACGTAGGTAGAATATGATTTTTTTGTTTTGTTCTAAAAAGTAATAAATAAAATGATTGAAAACAATATTATTTTGACTACAGTAAGTTGGGAGAAAGTTTGTGTCAGTTAACTGATACCGTTTATTTTATTTATACAAAGGCCTAAATGGAAAGAAGCTATATGAATACAGTTTAGTAAATGTTTTCAAAACGTTAACAATTTTTATTTTCAGGGAACATTTTAATTGATACATTTTCCACGGTAGAATATTACCAGAATACACTGGCAATCGAAAACCTTTTAACTATTCATATTTGATTTCCGAACGAAGCTGTAAAATGTGCACGATGTAAACTGCCAGAGTAAGTATAACACACAGTCTGTAATTCAATTACTGTTTAACAATGAAATCACTTCTGCGCATTTAGAAGCTGAATCGTTGACGTAAGATGATTGAATTTCAAAAATTAAGTTTATATGTTTTACGTTTTCAAACAACCATTTGGGAAATTGGTCTAGCCACGAACTAGAGTGTACGTAATATATTATTATTTTTAACTTGTAATAAATTACCTGCTTACACGCTTTCTCAGCAAGGGGTTAAATTAATTAAATTACAAGTGAGGTGTTCAGTCTGTTAATTCATAAGTGCAGTAAAACCGTACAAGTGAGATAACATCGACCAATATTTGGAGGATCGGGATAGCTCAGTGGTAGAGTGTTGCCCCGGAAAGGCAAAGGTCCTGGGTTCAAATCCCGGTCTTGGTCCATGTTTTTTCACTTGTAATTTAAGTAATATATTAGTTGAATGTGATTGTATATCAGCCTCCAGGCCAGGCTCACGCGTTGCTACGTCCCCCTCGCAGCTGGAAACTCGCTTTAAACTAACTTTTCGAGTTCGCACAACGATCTAGCTGCATCGGACTGTAGAGTACGCTTTGGAAGGTGTACCTTGACCTTGTGGGTGGCCTCGGATTATGAAGTTGAGTTTGGAGCTTCGCGAGTTTGAATCCCGGCCTATCGACTCGTGTACCAAAAATTTGGACCAAATCGGACGTAAAATGCGAACACATATATACATACATATATACAATTGGACTGCGTTTGTGTAATTTACCTGAAAAGATTTTATTTGGCCTAAGTTTGATTGATATGATCGGACTGTGAGCACCATACGCATCTTGCTTCAATGTAAACATGTGATTAATTTTTTATGTGATTTCGGAATGTGTTGACGACTTCAATAGACTAATATATCAAATAAAATATAGAGCACTGTTCCGAAACTAATCCAAGGTTATTTTAACTGTGTTTCTGTGTCTTGGATACCAGAATAAAAATCAATTTTAGATTTCAAAACGTTCAGTCAATATACATTGCTTATCTTGTTTACTCATTCGATTTAGTGAATTGTTGTCTCGATTGTAGTTTCTTGCAATAAATAATTGGGGTAATTTTATTATTTTAAAATGTACATACTCACGTGGAAGCTCAGCGTAATTACTTTGAAATTTTTAAAACATGTATTTTGTACACGTTAAATAGAACAAGTAGTTAGAAAAGACGTGGCGGTTTACTCAACAACGGGACGTGCAAGTGAAGGTAAACACACGGCTATCTAATCAAGGCGTCTTGCGTGTGATGAGGCTGTTTGCTACATCAGTTTTGTTTTATCGTCATGGGTAACATGTCTTGTTTATAGTGATTGCTTATTTAAAAAAAATCCAGTTATGTTTAATACCACAAGGGATAAGTGTAAATTTCTATGGCGATATTCTGATTTACACTTACACAAGGTCTATAAACAATATTGAATAAAAACACAATTTATGAAATAAGAAAGCATAATGTATATTTCAGAGGTATTACCAAGTAAACTATTTTATCACAACTTACGAAACGAGGAAGGTACAATGTCCATTTCAGAGGTTCTGGCAAGTAAACTATTTTAACACAAGTTACAAAATAAGGAAGCACACTGTTCACTTCTGAGGTATTACCAAGTAAACCACAATATGTGTACTATTTATAGTGGTTGGTGACGCGTGACGGTAAAATCTGATTCACTGCCCGACATTTTTAGACGAAGTGCGCCTGTAGAAGTTTACACTTAAAAAAAATGGTTAACAGAGAAACCATCAAGAGCAATTCCTATAGCTTCTAAACCATAGATTGGAAACCTCTTTGGAAAAACAAATAGGTAAATTCAGAGGTAGTCATACATTTTCTTCAAAGAATGATTATATAAAATATAGAGTGTAATATACACTTGTTACAACGTTAGCTGACGATAGACGGCTCTTACTGGTCGTTTCAGTAAAAGTTGATTAAAAGCGAAAAGTGATGAATTTTGATTAACATTTACTAATCATGGAAAGTATAATCTTACTGCCTTGCGATAGTAAAAGTTTACTTTTTGCAAGGAAACGGTCTACTACCTAATAAAAAAGCAAACCTTTATAATACAAATAGAGATACAAAATGTTTATCATTAGGTAAAGATTTGTGACACTTTGAGTTGCTGAGCACATTTTTCTTCTGGCACATGCACTTCTTGGATTTGCATTTAGTGTTGTAAGAGCATTTGAAAAAAATCCTTGTCCACTTCCAAGTGGTTGTGAAGTTGCAACAGTCCTCACAGCGGTTGCTTTATCCATAGGTTTATTTATCCATCAGCTATTGTTTAACCTAACCTAACCTGAATCCTTTGGTCACTGTTTCAACAAATAGACGAGTAATGGTGACATAGATATGCGCGCGCAGTTACTTGTGGAGAGCAACATCTCTAAATCATGTTTTACTAAACCACAGCAGGCAAAGTTAACTCTTCCTAGGATAAATTTGATCTGTTTATTTTCAATAAACTTTCACTGATACTTTTAGTAAGAGTTTACTTTTCCTAGGCAGTGTCAACTCTCCCTAACAATCTACATTTCCACATATACATATTAACATAACAGGCGGACGCAAGCTCATTGTTAATAATCTATATACAGTATATAAAATTCAAATACCACTCATTGACTCACTCGTAACGAAATTAGAAAAACCACCGAACGGATTGGAATTAAATTTTTTATGTAGCTTCCTCTAGGGCCCTAAGTGTTCTCTTAGAAAGGTTTTCAAAAAATTCGAAATTTTAGGGGGTGTTAGGGGGGTCAAAGTTACTAAACAAAAACCACCGAACGGATTGGAATGCAATTTCGTATGTAGCTTCCTCTAGGGCCCTATTTGCTCGCTAAGAAAAGTTTAAAAAATTTCAGGGTGGTTTGGGGGTGGGGGTTAAAGTTACTAAAAATCCCCATAAGAAATACATAGTGTAATATATTTATTGATATAATATATTTTTTGTTAATATACATTTAACTTTCATTTGTCTGTCCGTGCAAAGCCGGATCGGGCCAGCTAGTTTGCTATAAAAAGCTAATCTTACCGCAATAGGTTAATGTTTTAATAAAGCGTATGTTCTATTATGTACATATTGTTTGCTTTATTCTCATTACAACGGAATTTTCAGCAATTACGCATAAATGTTTGACTGAAGGTTTTCCAGACCCGTTCCCCTTATCACCCCCACTCCTCACCCCCCAATTACCGTGTTTGTGTACGCACCACAAACAAAGACGTCTTGTTAGTGGGATTTTGCTGACAAAGAGTAGGGCGATGGAATTTTATTGACACTAACCCGATTGTGTGGGTGGTCTTTAGTGGATATCCGCGGGACCGAAAACCCCAAGGTACGGCAAACGTTTAGAAGAAAACGTTGTTTAGTCAAGAATTGGGTTTAGAGATATTTGAAGCTCAATAATTCATGTCTAGTTAAGTGCATAAGTTATGATACACCTGTTCTTACAAGAAACTTAACATTGGTCTTCGTGCACTAACGTATTTAAAATCTTGTTATATTTTTGAGATCGGTGCCTGTGTTTAGTGAAGAAAATAAGGTTTTCATTATACTACAATTGAATTTTAATTTAATTATAATGGTATCAAATAAACAAAATACTACCTGGTGTTTGTTAATACATACTTGGGGTACATATTGTATTTAAATAATTGTTCATATTTAAATTTTTGTTTTGGATAATTCTTTCATGTTTAAGGCCTTTAAATATTGTGAATCTAGATGGATAGGCCTATTGAACGATGGAAAAATTACAATTAAAAGTATACCTTACTAGCTGAATACCCGTGCTTCGCTACTGAGAATTTGTTTCGCATCACTATCTTACATTATTCGTATAATATTTTTCTCTCATTTTTTATTGCACTAAAGTGAGTTATTACATAATATTCTCAATTAGTTTGGTATTTATTGTTCACTGGCGGCTCGTCAACGTCTTTATCGTGGCATTTATACTGAATAAATTAAATAAATTTAAATTTAAAGAATTCAGAGTGAAGAACGTCTTCTTTTTAACCGCTAAATCTACAGACTGGTAAATCACAGTCTTAGCTGGATGTTGCAGATCACCCAGATACGTCTTTATTCGAATCCATAGATCGTTATAGTTTTAATCACGTAAGGTATTTCAATATTTTCTTAAAATTAATTAATGAGTACCAAATTTCAGCTCTATAGCTTTAAGGAAAGAATACCAATTTATATTTATTGTTTTTAGTGGTTGCTATCACATTTTCACCCCTTAGCACCACGTAACAAAATCTAAAATTGATTTATTTTCTATATGTATCTTGTAAGAAAAAATGTACCCAACTTCAGTTTTCTAGCTTTAAGAAAAGTATAACAAACAATATTTATTGTTTTAGGGTTTGAAACCCTCAAAGGCCAAATATTTTAAAATTTTCTTAGTGAGCCTCTAGCGCTTATGAGGAGTATGTGTACAAAATTTCACGTTTCTATGCGGTATTCAAAAACTACATTTTTACTCATTAGCAGAACGTGACAAATTATAAAACTGGATTATATTTTGTAGTGTCTTGTAAGACATAAACGAAAAAATCATCTCTCTAGCTTCAAGGAAAGTATACACGTTATTATTTATAGTTCTAGGGGTTGTTATTACGTTTTCACCGCTTAGCAGAACGTGGTAAAATGTAAAACTGGTTTATATTTTATATGTATTTTGTAAGAAATAAATTGACAAATTATCATCTCTCTAGCTTTAAGGAAAGTATAAATATGTGTACTTATTGTTTTTATGGGTTGTTCTCACATTTTCACCCTTAGCAGCACGTAGCGAAAATTAAAACTGGTTTATTTTTTGTATGAATCTCGTAAGAAATATATGTACAAAACTTCAGCTTTCTATACTTAAGGAAAGTATAACAAACAATATTTATTGTTTTAGGGGTTGTTTCAATCCTTAAAAGCCAAATATTTTAAAATCATATTTTAGTGTGCCTCTAGCGCCTATGAGGAATATGTGTACCAAATTTCTCGTTCCTAGGCGGCATTCAATTTATATTTATAGTTTTAGGGGTTGTTACTACATTTTCAACCTTTAGAAGAACGAGACAAAATATAAACGTGGATTATATTTTATATATGTAGGCCCATCTTGTAAGACATAAGTGAACAAAATTTCAGCTCTAGCTTTAAGGGAAGTATAAAAATTTATATTTATTGTTTTAGGGGATGTTACTAACAACCCTTATCACCTAGGGCTATAAAAATAGCCTCCGACCTATTCTCAGACCTATCAAATATACACAAAATTCATAAAAATCGGTGAAGCAGTTTTTGAGGAGTTCGATATCAAACACTGCGACACGAGATTTTGGCCAAGGCTCACGAGCTGCATCATTCCGTTAACAGCCAAAGCACTCTCTTTGACAGTTCTAACCTCGATTTCACGGAATCGGATTATGGACTGTTTCGCTTCGCGAGTTGACATCCTGGCCGTCAGATAACGTGCATTTAACCAGCGACCACAGAATATAAATAGACTGGATACCGGCTCCGATGAGTTTGCCGCGCTGGGCGCACAGTTTTACCTAGCAATATGGCCGCCGGCGGCGTTGAGTCACCCTAGTCCCGAGTACCATCGGCCGTTTAGTGTTCATCCACCCGCCTTCGAACTGGCTCTGCGACACATTATGAACATTTTAAAGTTTTTCTTTATTTAAAAAAATGCCAATGAATTGTATTGCCTTTGGCTGTTGTAATAGAGGGAAATCTAATGGAATCACTTATCACGGGTGAGTGAAAACATATTGTGAGACATATTGATTCAGTTTACAAGCTGTTTGTACCAAAATAAATATTACTGGTCCTGTATTTGCAGGATTTAATCGGGTTTTGAATATCTTTAAATAGGTTGAAAACTAAAACTTTTAAGACGTTTTTAAAGTGTTCTTAGCCAAAGATTACCGTTGTTAATTGTTATCCACTTGCTGAATCCCACGGTTTCCCACGGTGAAGACAGAGACAGGAAATGTATGCGCTTCACCCATCGATCACATAATAAAACTGGTATATTAATAGACATTTTATTCTGTGGTCGCTGGCTTCACCAGTGATAGTGTAGTTTGTTTGATCTTACTTACTGAAACAAGAAAAACAAAGTGAAATACGTTTATAAAGTAACGAACTTTCAAGTATACAGTTCAATTCTGTCATTTATTCTATAAATTTGTTATAATAATATTTCCTTTTTTGGAAAAACATATATTCCTAAATTACTATTCAAACTATGCCTAGTTTTGTTAGCAGTCTTGTAGTAGAAACATATAAACTAGTGTAAAAAAAAGAAAAAATTTAAAATTGATATATTTTTGTATACACTTATATTTATAACTAAATGACAAAACTTTGGTATATTTTGAAAAAAATTAAAAAATATTTTTACTACTTTTTATGTAGGTCTAAAGTTGAACTTTTATCTTCTGTTACTGAAAAGTGTTTGTTTTTTGAGCTATAACTTTGAAAATTTTACATCAATACATTTTTTACTGGCATGTATACATTTGGTGAACCTTTTCCTACAAAAAAGCTACGGAATACTATTGGATTGGGGTGTAATTATTATATTTGGCGAATTTTTGAAAAAAAGCTTGGTAACGCACTAAAATGGCTTGTAATTGCAAAAAATATATCATGAACAGTTTATTGTTCAAATAAAAATAAATATGCCCTGCATTTAAAAATAAAAAATTGTAGGAAAATCAAGTATACTTCTTAAAATACATACTACTCTTATTTACCACTTCAAGCATTTCAAACATGGCTCTTACCTCCCTGCTTTGGTCAGGCCAAATAAAAGCAAATAAGTTAGAAAAAGGGTTTGATGAAAAGTTTACATTTTATTGCAGTCAAAAACAAAAGCATTTAAAATATTCTACAGATATATACAGGATAGGCTATATATTATTTATCCTAGTGAATTTTCTATCTATTATTAGCTCGTGATAAACTGGTTTTATTAATTTTATTAATTTGAGAATATTACTTCGGCTCGCATTAAAATGCCGAAGTATTTAAATCATACGAACATTTGTGTGTGCCTGTCTGTCTTTTAACACAATATATGCCCTCACAGATGTCTTAGAAAATTCTAGTGTTGAAAAAATCTTCTTAATTTGATTGCGAAGCGTTGAAAAGTTTTTGAGCTTTCTAGCGTGACTCGCAGCGCGTCGGAATCACGTTTTTTGGTCAATATTTTGAAAGTATTGGATAAAAATTTTGAAAATACAGCGTGCGGTATCGTTTTATATGTTTTTGGGAACGGGAAAGCCGATGTTTACAGTTCAAAAGACGTAGCTCGTCGGGGTCAAGTTTTTGGGTCAAGATTTTGAAAATACAGTGTTGGGTATCGTTTTATATATTTTTGGGCACGGGAAACCCGATTTTGACAGTTAAAAAGTCATAGCGCTTCGGAGTCACGTTTTTGGGTCAGCATTTTTAAAATAAAGTGTGGGATATCGTTTCATATGTTTTTGGATACGGAAAAACCGATGTATACAGTTAAAGAGTTTAGCGCGTCGTTTTTACGATTTTGGGTCAACATTTTAAAAATACAGTGTGGGGTACATACAGTTTTATATGTTTTGGGGTACGGGAAACCCGATTTTTACAGTTATTAAAACAAAATATATACTAGCCGAAGTCTTGAAAATGTGTTAGATCTTTTTATTTTGTTTCTCTTTTAATTTTTTGTCACTATCATTATTTTTAATCGTTTATTATAATAATTAGTATTTAGTTAATTCTGTTATCATTATACTATTGTACATTATATTATATTATTTCTATTTACTACGATTTGTAATACTACTATTTGATGTTGTATTTATTCTATAATGTAGACAATCAGCAAACAAACTATTTGTATCAGTATTAAACAGATCAGTATAGTTACTATCAGGACATAAAGTATTATTGAAGACAAATTGTATATTCGTTGTCAACGTACATTCAGCAAGGGTCGACAAAGCATGATAAACGATGCTATCATACGCTATTGTATGCGACGTTATTGCCGGGTATTATACACAGATACGGACAGCTTTTAATCTTATTATATTCTAATAATGGACAGTTTAATGTTACCGTTGCAGGCTAATCGATATATATGAATGCTAATACTGGCGGGTCATTATATACAACACGTTTATATTTGCGTGTAGGCCTACATTGTAAATGTAGTTTCAATGGTGTAAAATTTGTATTATGATTGGAGAATTTCGTGAAATCTGTGATTCCATTTTTCATTGGTTTACCCATGTACTAATATGAACCAGACATTTAATGTAATAGCTGATCGTAAAAGAATAAGAAATCTACGGAATAAATAAGCGACATCACGCTACCGATGAATATACATTGTCCTTCCTCATTTTGTAAGTTGTATTAAAATAGTTTATTTGTTATACCTCTGAAATGGACATAGTGCTTTTTCTATTTTTTTAAATGACTAAACTTGCTTACATGGTTGCTATGGCAATTAAAGTAAATGCATTAAAGAAACGTGGGATGGTTCAGTATAGGCCTAATTTAAAATTATTTTTTTTTAAATTATTATTTGGCTGTAGACAAACATATTTATGTTGTTCTTTTATTTAAATTTTAAATGAGACAAGGTAAAAATAATGATAAAATTTCAGATACAATAAAAACAATTTATACTCATGACAGTTACCACTTTTATCGGCAGTCTCACGTCTGCTTTCTTTCTTTTTACTTTCTCACTATACTATTGTATAGAGAAAGTATAGTGATAGCAAAAAAAATCGATGTTGAGATTTTTGTGGAAGTATCCGTTTTGGGACCACCTGAGTCCAAAAAAGTGTTTTTTACAAAATGTCTCTCTGTATGTCTGTATGTATACAAAGCTAGAGCGAAAACCATTTGATCGATTTCAAACAAATTTGCACCAGACATGTCAAGTAGGCCTTTATAGATGCACGAAACATGGTTTTGAAATTTTTTGAAAAAATCCCCATTTTGACAAAAAAACCCAAATAATCTGTTATTATTTTTTTATAATTTAACACAATTGTATGAAGTACTTTCCTTGTCTCTCTGTACGAAATATAAATTATCTTTCACTTTCAGTTTGTATTTGAAATGAAACCAGGGTGTGGATGTGGAGGGTAGTTTTAAGCCTTAAGCTGGAAGGGTTGTGCGTGTTCATGGATTGAAAGCAATCTTGCTTCGCTGACAATCCGTTCCTCTTGTAACGATCAGTGGGAAACCCTCCCTCCAATGAACATTAAAGTGTTTTATTACTTTCTCACTATACTATAGTATAGAGAAAGTATAGGGATCACAAAAAAAATCGATTTTGAGACCCCCTGAGTCCAAACAGTGGTTCTGCATGTCTGTCTGTATATCTGTATGTCTGTATGTATACAAAGCTAGAGAAAAACCTATTCAATCGATTTCAAACGAATTTGCACTAAACATGTCAATTAGGCCTGCATAGACGCACGAAAAAAGGTTTTAAAAAATTTAGAAAAGCAACCCCCTTTTTGGCCAAGAAAACCCCAAAAACTCAGTTATTATTAAGGGGTTTTACCCCCCAAAAATGGCTAAAAAACGAGAAAAATCTAAATTTCTCAAAAACGGCTCTAACGATTTTGATAAAGTTTTGCCTATTTGTATCCTTTAATGTACCCTACCATATGCAAAAAAACCGCATCCTTCTCCAAATTCTCGTTTAGCTAATAATTTTAACTGTTTTTGGGTTTTTTTTTGCCATAAAGGGGGTTGTTTTTCAAAATTTTCTAAACCTTTTATCGTGCATCTATACAGGCCTAATTGACGTGTTTAGTGCAAATTTGTTCGAAATCGATGGAATAGTTTTCTCTCTAGGTAATAATAATAATCACCTTTGACCAGTCATGCAGGGATGTATTTAAAGCAGAAAACTGCTTAACACTTCCCTGTATTTATATAATGGAGGTAATACTGTTTTATCGGTTTAAGTGCTGTACAGCACAAAATAGCGACTACCACACTTATTTCACCAGAAAGGGGAGTGACTTAAAATTGGTAAAACACAGACTAAATCTTCATAAAAAACTACCGGCTCAAGCTGGAACAGCTTTATTTAACAGGCTCCCAGAGTCTATTAAGAAAATAAAAAACAACTTAACTTTTAAAAAACATCTGAAGGATTTGTTGGTGAGAGATGGCTATTACTCCGTGGGTGAGTTTTGTTTTTTTAATTATTGTTGTTGTGTTCTTTATTATTTTGTTGTGATTTTTATTATTCAAATTTTAATGTACGTTTTTTTAAAATATTTTGACCATGGCTGTACAATTGAAATTTTGTCAACAGCTTTATAAATAAAATGAAATGAAAATGAAAACCTCTCCTACCCCACCTACAATGAATTATGAAGTCACAGTGAATCTGTTTAATAATTGAAATATGTTTGTGAGAAAGTATGTGCCAGTTGCTGGTGCCGTTTATTTTTATTTCTTTTGTAAGTTTTAGAATATTGAAAACTGCTGTTGTATTACAAAATATTATTATTCTAACAACGTTTTGTCTATTAATCAACAAATATCGTGACTCAGATCTGTGGGCTAATGTGCAAACAAAAACACATCATATGTAACGTAAAACTAATGTTGACAAAAATAAAGCAAATAAAACCATCAGACACTGCAAATACGGCGACGATTTTCAGCGCTATGGCGTAAACAAATATCAATGTAACTAGTAATTATGCACATATTTAGTGGTGTAAACTTGTTACGGTAACCAACTATACTAAAAACTATAATATAACTTTATATGTATTGCACAGGACTCTAAAGGGTACGAACTCAAGTTTGAAGGAAAAATACAGAAATTTAGTAATACTAAAAATAATTCGATCAAGCAGCTAAGCCGTAAACGTGAGTTGACTGAATTTCCAAAATTAAGTTTACATGTTTTAAGGTTCAACCAGCTGTTTGGGAAATTTGACTACTCAGAAGGCCTACGTGTAAGAAATATTTGTTTGCACCTTAGCCTCACGCGTCGGCTCAGCAGCTGCTTCGTTCCGCTCGCAGTTTAAACATTCGCTTCGCTCGCAGCGTACAAACTTGCATCCCGGCCGACGTTGCGTTGCCCCTAAGGTAAAATCCTCCACGTGGATTTAAACCGGGTTGTTTTATGATACTTTACGTTTTGAACGATTTGGGGAAGGGGACCAGACGGGCTACAATTTCGCGTAAAAAAAACTAAATATGCAGGTATAATCTCCTATATTATTTTGTTTTTATACAAAGTCCCAAAAAAGGTTAATTCCAGTCAAAAAACGTGCTTGCTTTTGTTGGAGCGCCTTAGAAAACCAACGTGCATAACAAATCTGACGTAAAATGTTTCCGTTAGAGTACGAACACATATATGATACATACATATAATTTCAAATGACACCTGGGGACCATGATCTGTGCTCATTGACAACTCCCGACCGTTTCACCACGAGAGTAACCGCAATAGCTCACATTTCCTATGGAAACTCGCTAAAAATGTAGGCCTACTAAAGTAAAAAAGAAGTTATTCGACTATTTAACTAAATTGAAATATTTCGACCAATTTTGTTTGTAAAATGAAATAAATAAGGCCTATCCTGAAAATTGATAAGCTGGTTATCGGAATCATTTGTTTTATCTGTTATTTTATGCAGTTGGTTGCTAAGCCAGTGAATATAAAAATGTAATTTTGTAGGTCACGGCTTTATATTTATATAAAACGTTTTTTTAATACGAAACACCTTTTAACGAAAGCTAATTCATTGCTGCATGAGCTAATATCCGTTTTGGCTTTCCTACACGGGAAAATATTAAAAAAATTAAAATACTTGGCGTTGTTTCCATTTCTTTCAAATTTAGTTATCATTTATCACATATATTATTTCTCAAGGCCATTGTTTTGTCGGTACGCCATAACTTCCTTAATACATCATCAAATTACACGAATAAGGCATCATTTTAAAGCTTTCCTTAACCGCTACACCGGAAAAATATACAAAATACAATTATACGAAAAAACATCTGGTGTGCACATCACACAACTTTCCTTACCAAAATAGATGCTGTATCAATTACCAAATTTTTTGAGCGAGAGATTGATGATACCATTTTCGAGTTAATAGGAGTATCCGTTTCGAAGAAAGCGGTACTAACTTCAAAACGGTTAATCCCACGGACCTGATTTTGGTCTCAATCGATTTCTCACCCCAAAAAATGTCAAGGTCGATACCAAACACGGCTAGTTTAAAAAAAGTCATTTTTGCCCCCAAAAAGGGCGTTTTTGGGGTCAATTTTTGAAAAAATGGAAAAAGTTGAGTGGGGTATCTTTTTTGACATTCTTTTGGACGCTGAATCGAATGAGACCAATTCCAAGTCGATAGGACCAGCCATTTCGGAGATACAAACAAAATAACTTGCGTTTTTGTAATAACTTTTTTCAACGAATTTTTAAGGGTATATAGCGTACATAGCGTGTTAAGGGGGTCTGAGTAGAGTATGTTAGCAAAGTTTAATCAATATCGTTAGAGGGGTTTTGGAGTAAATACCAAAAATGTGCTAAAAACTGGTCCCACGGTAAGACACCACCTCCGATTTGCTTCAAATTTACATGGGTTTAATTGTTTACGTGTTTGAAGATATCCTGTAAATTTCAGTTCGATCCGTCCAGCCGTTTGTCCTGTGCACTCCGGACACACACACACACACACACAGACACACAGACAGACCAATCGCCAAAAATGCATTTTTTGGACTCAGGGGGCCTTGAAACGTAAAGATATTATGAAAAATCGACATCGAATTTTTGGGTCGATCGCAATACTTACCTTACCTAGGATAGGGTAAGGAAAGTAAAAAGAAGAAAAAAAAAAGAAATAAAGAATCCAAAAGTAACAGTGATGTAAGCTCAAGTAAATTGTAGGGATATTTTCCTGGTGTTGGCAACACTGATGATAACAATACCCAGCTGGAGAGCTGCCGTTACACCACTACATTGCTATTTTTAATTAATTGTAAGCTTGGTTATAAACATCATTGTGGATACACCTATTTGTTGTTGTTTACCTCCTGCAAGTTGGTAAGTTGTTTAAAAATATATAATAACAATAACAAAATTATTTCTCTGTAACATGGATTTAAATTAATAAAACACTGTTAGTAAGTTAGAATGCGTTTGATTCGCACGGGTCAGCTAGTCTTTATTTATTTGTTAAAACTTCTACCATTTATTAGTTAAATGTTTTACTTCTATGGAATTGTATTTATTTTATAAATATTTGTCATTAATTCCATCAAGTTTCATTTTTGCCTTTTCCCACTCTTTTCCTCACAGCGTCAAGGTAAATGTATACAAATAAATGCCGACTAATTATTTGAAAATCCAGTCGAACTTCGTAAATTTACAAACCCTATTGGTCGAATTTCGACGCCAGGAGATACCAGTATAAATAAAAACACGATTAAGAAGATAACTCTACAGGGAATATAAAGAAAACAAAATGACAAACAACCTGACACTGAAAACATCTGCTACCGAGTTATTCGAGGTGAACTTTTTTACAAGTGATTGGCACCTTCTTTTCCCCTTCGGTTCGTATCAATACAATTGACGCCCTCGCGCCCTTGTCAGCGAAATCTCGGTAAACAAGACGTCTTTGTAAGTGGCGGGCCCCGGTTCCCTGGGTGGGGGGGGGGGGAGGAGGGGTGTTTCGAGTAAACCCTAGGAAATATGGACACGCAAGCAAGGGTGTAGATGAGACCCGGTCCTGGGGGATGGTTGGAATAAATTTGTCCTATAAACTTCAATACTAATAATACCTGTGCACAATTACAACCAATAATTGATTTAATTTATTCTTAGTAAATAATAAATAAATCTATATATATATATTATAAAGGAAAATACCACTCACTCACTCACTCACTCACCCACTCATCACGATTTCTCAAAAACTACAGAACGGATTGGAATTAAATTTGGTATGTAGCTTCCTATAGGGCCATAATTGTTCATTAAAAAAGGCTTTTAAAAAATTGGAAATTTTAGGGGGTTTTGGGGGTAAAAATTACTAAATCACGATTTCTCCGAAATTACCGAACAGATTGGAAGTTAAAAAAGTTTAAAAAGTTTTAAAAAAATTCGAAATTTTAGGGGGGGTTTGGGGGATCAAAGTTATTAAATCACAATTTCTTCAAAACTACCGAACGGATTGGATGAAATTTGGTATGTAGCTTCCTAGGGCCATTGGTGCTCACCAAGAAATTGTATGAAAAATTTCGAAATTTTAGGAGGGGTTTGGGGAGATCAAAGTTACTAAAATCATAATTTCAGATCTTTTATTATTATGACAATAGTGCTTTTATTATTTAAGATCTATATATATAAAAGCCAAATACCACTCACTGACTGAACACTTAAAAAAGAATACAATTACGTTAAAAAGACTGAAAATACCAACCACCACGGGCAACGCCGTACGGGTCAGCTAGTCCCGTTATAAATACAAGTTTTACAAAAATGATGCGAAAATAGTTTATACACAAACACACCGTAATATTCATTAATAATTAATGATCATTAAAGAAATATATTTCCTCGGTTGTAAAGCTCTTTTGTTAATTTAAACAAACGAAACAAATGCAGTTTGACTACTTAATTATATCAATACTATCAATCCAATATTAAATTTAAATATTAAATCCAACGAAATACATCTTTATTTAATCAAGGGTTTTTAGTATTTTATAAGGCACTTTAAATATGTCATATAAATCAAATTATGGATTTAATAATGCTTAAATGTTAATTGTTAAGTGTAGTTAAAATTTAAGTGAAAAGTGAAAACTTTCTAATGCAATACAAATATAAAAAATTTAAATAACTAAAATTTTTTTAAAAATTATAACTTTATGAAATTAAATTATATTTGTTAATAGTATTAATAATTGGAAAAAAAATTATTGTAAAATTAATTGATTTAGTTTTAGGATATATGTACGGGCTATTAGCCTCCTATATAGGTCCTCGAATGTATGTTTGAAGGAATGGCAATAAATAAAATAAAATAAACATAACAATCGTTTGGCATTTTTTGTAATTTTTATTGTTCACACATAGAGACAACAATTTCAAATAAATTGTTATAAATTTGAGATTATTATAAATGTAGTTTTTATACTCTCGTTCACATTTGTAACCAACCGAAAGTACGTTTTTCTGATCGAAAGTAATATTTTAAAGATTTTTCTTACTAGAATAAAACGTTTTGTTAGAATATGCACATTTTGTTTTTTTACACTACCTTACAGCCTGTACAGTTCACCCAAAAGTCGATCGAAACGTAAAATACCATAAAAGTGCCCGGTTCAAATCTACAATGTACACTTTACCTTGTGGGCAGTTTTATATTAGAGACAGACGGCCGAGGTGCAGACTCGTGAAGCGATCTTGTTCGCTGTGAGCAAAACGAAGCACCGCTTTAGTATGAGTTGGAGGCTAATAAACTATCTTTTACTTTACACGTAATATTTATACCAATAGTAAAGTAACTGAAGTTTTGTTAATTTGTCAGTTTTCTTTAATCAAGCCTTAGCCTAGTGGTAACGTTGCGTCTTCCTGATCAGAAGATGCTGGGTTCGAATCTAGGCTAGGGAGACCAGATATCCAATCATATATTATGTGGTTTGAGGGTAGGAGGGCGGAAGTAAAGCAAACGGTGGTTGGCTTGCTTCCAAGCTGACGGGATTTGACTAGATATCCGGTCTCCGGCTGTGGCTGTTTTGCATAATTTTACTAATGTGTTTATATTTACTAAAACAAAAACAGGAAAACTTCACATTATTTATTTTTTTCGGTCATAAAGATAATTATAACCATATCATGTTGTATATATTTGGAAAGAGGAACAACAGAAGAATAAGAAATCATAAAAAAACTAAAAAACAATCAAATTTTTTTCCATTTGGAGTGCCCTTAAACTTAATTTTGGAAATTCTTTCAACTCACGTCAACGGTTCAAGGATTTCTCATAACTTACAAAAATCCATATTTCCCTCCGTGTATTAACATACTTTCATTGGTTACTCGTTCTGATGTTTTCGTTTCAAAACGCGTACTTTCAACCCTATCACGAAAATTAAGTTTGAAATACTCTTTGCGATATCTCGTATCGCCTATTTTTTTTAAACTACAATTTTCCGTATTTTGTAGCGTTCCTTAATTTTGAATGTATGGCAAAGACATTTTTTTCAATATATTTTACAAATGTTTGAAACCTCTTCTCCATACTCGGCTTCCCAACCAGACTCCCAAACTTGTCTCGTATTCACGGCGTATATTGTAATGCCATACTTTAGTGTTACATTTCAGCGGTGAAGTTTTCTTTGCATCGACGGTATTGACCCATTCCGATGCTTTCCTTTTCCCTTTGTAGTCCTTCAATAAAGTGTCCCTTCCTATTCGCAGCATCCAAAGCAATATTAACTTCTTTCTGAAGCACTCGAGCGTTCCGATCATCCCCGGCTTTTCATCCGATGAAGGGAATTTGCGGTACTGAATTTCTATTGCAGATTAACCCTTTCATTTCTTTAATAAACCGTCTCAATGTAAGATAAAAACCACCGAGTGCAATTTTCCCCCGGTCTGATCAGAGTTATTTATAGGTTACTGTTTACTGTACTTGGTAGTATAAAGCGACAAGTGCTTGTTAATGTTTTGTTCATACTCTTCGTTATATGTTTTCTGACAGTGCACGTCATGCTTAAAGAACGATGCTTATGATGTTTAACGTGTATTAATTAAAGAATTTCCTTGGGAAAGATGAGTTAGAAACCTAACATAAGAGTCACTGCAATAGCTCATATTTCCTATGTAAATTCGTTAATAAATACACGATAAACATAAGCAATGGTATTTATACATGTCGTGTACTATTATTAAACATATAACGAAGAGAACGGAAAAAACATAATATTGCATTGATCATGGTCTCCAGAACACGTTTTGTAATTAAAATTGTTTTTATTATTATTATTACAATCTTAATCCATAGATTAAATAGGTAATACATATAACATAAATAACATGTATGAAACCTAGATATTAACTAAGTCTTGCGGTTTATGACGCTTAAGTCTTTTGTCACATTCCACGTCTAAACGTTGGATAGCTTCCACGTTCAGAGACGATAAAGTCTCTTTTCATGCCGAGAAGCGCAGTCTTGAATTACCTCATTCACACTTTTCAGGTCTAGGTCTGCATGAAGGTCATCATTCCTTTGGTACCATCTTGCATTTGTAATTGTACGAATAATACGATTTTGTATTCGCCGTATAATTAATTGATTTGAGGGTTTCGTACATCCCCATAATTCCGCACCATATGTCCAAATAGGTCTAATAATAGAAATATACAACAATCTCTTATGGTACAAAGCCAATTGCGATTTTCGTCCAATCGACCAGTACAGACCGCGCAGTTTTTGTTTTATTTGGGTTGCTTTCATACATATATGATGCTTCCAAGTAAGACGTTCATCGAGATGCATTCCAAGATATTTAGCAGATTTACTCTGTGGAATTAGTTTATTATCTTATCTTCTAAAGCGAGAGATAATTGTCTGTCTGCTAAATGGATCTGGAATCTCCGTCTAAGGATTTATGATTTTTTGATTTTATATGGGGCTTTCGGCCACGAGAAATCGATTGGAAATGGTCACCAGTCTGGGAAAATTCGTTTTCTACGTCTTTTTATTAAATTAAAAAGTGAAATTTGTCCATTTTAAACAATACAAAGCACAGCTGATGCAAATGTTTTCAATGCCATTACAATAATCATCTGTTTTCTTTTAAACTGTATTTTATTAGAGGTAAGCCTAATGTTGTATCTATTTATAGTTACCATGGCAACGAATACTTCTGTTAAATAAACATACCCTTTATTTAGTTGTTTAATGTTATAGGCTTAACCTAAACGATGTTCACGGAAATTTGCAATAATAGTTGTTGGCGTGAGCGAACTAGGCCCTAGGCCTAAATCGATATTGAAATATTAAACTTTAATTTAGGCCTGACTTATTTCTGAGGCATAGCGTTGAGATTATGGTTAATCCTTTAAACTGTATTTTTATTACAGGTAAGCCTAATGTTGTATATACCCTTTATTTAGTTGTTTAATGTTATAGGCCTAACCTCAAAACTCAATAATCCAATATTTATTATTGAAATCATAGCCCTGCTTATAATCGAGCTTTAGCTCGGTCTCCTGGTACTTAAGATAAACTCCAAAGCCTGGATCTATGTGCCGTAATGAGAATGTCACTTGAGAAGATTTCAGTTCATTAACTTTAATTTTCCATTCTTCTGTCCATTGAGTTATTTTATTTAATATCAACTGTAGGTTTCCTATTGCTTCAGCGTGTGATTGATTCACAGCCAATATGACAGTATCATCGGCAAGTGTAGCTATTGTGGTTTTATTAGTAGTTGGAATATTCGCTGTGTATAAGAGGTAAAGTATTGGTCCTAGAACGCTACCTTGCGCAACTCCTGCTTTCATTGTGTAGAGAGCTGACTCAGAGTCTTCTGTCATCGTAGGTAGGTCAAATTTCCTGTCAGGTAGGTACGATTTGAATAGACGGCAATAGTTCCCCGGCATCACTCTGTTAAGCTTAAAAAGAAGCCCCTTGTACCATACCTTATCAAAAGCCTGTTGAATGTCCAGAAAGACTGCGCAAGAAAATAGTTCAATTTTTAATGACATTATTTTTTATATATATGTCCCCGGACCTAACCCTACTAGATTTATTTCTTTGGGGACCATTGAAAGACGAACTGTACACCGATAGGTATGCTTCGGTGGAAGAAATGTGGTACAAAGTGATGGCAATTTTGCATAACAATCACTATAACACATTAGCACGATCCGTAAATGATTTGCACAGGAGGGCGCACGCATGTATTTATGAAGATGGTGGGCACTTTGAAAACCTGCTTTAAGTCATCTCGACTGCCTTTTTGTGTCCCAAAACATTTTGTTGCCACGATACAAAGGAGCTTCTTACAATGCTATGTACACTCTACGATGTAGGAGAGGAAATCTGTAAAAATAGTACAGTTTTCGTGTAAACTATTTAGCAAATTTTAACAGTAATTTAAGTACGGTTTTTTGTATAAAATAAAGTATTTGTGAAATTTTGCAAAAGCTTTTGAACATTCCATTGTAAAAAAGTTGCATTTTGAGTTAAATTTTATTGTTTGCAAATGGCAGAACATGCCTCTTTAATAATTGTTGAAATAAGAGTTTCTGAAACTTTCAGCGCTTATAGTTAAGTTTATTAAAAAAACACAAAGAAAAAACAAGTTTTAAAGTCGTTTAAAACCCAAATCCGTCATAAAAAATAGGTGTTTCTATAAGAAATTTCAAAGTTTAGCGCCATATTAAAAAATTGCGGCTATTTACAAATATTTTAACTGCATATTTTCCAATTTCTCAAAAAACAAGAAAAGGTTCCCCATTTAATTGCTGTAATACTTTCTGAGATCCCAATGGTGGTCCCCTTGATTTGATCACCTGTGAGGATAAACAACAAATTGTCAAATAAATATGCCGTCATATATACATTTAACTTAAGTTAACTACCAACTAACTACCCGCCTCTGCATTCCTCTTTCAAGTCAGCAACGCATCTTCAGTAGAAACTTTATTCTATTTAGTTGTGTTTTCCAAACCTAGAAGGGTAATTTATACGCCAGCGTGTTTCCAAATTTGTATGGACACAGATATGGTGCTTTACATTTTTCGTTTCTAAATAGTTATAGAACCACCAGATTAATTAATTAACTACAACCTTTTAAAAACATAATAAAACAGCGGAAATATCTTCCTTGTCTCTTTTTGTCGGTTTTCCATTGGCAAGATGAGCTATTGCAGTGACGCTTATGGTGAAACCTAAGATCTGGAGCGGTTAATGAGCACCGATCATGGTCTCCAGAACAAATCTTGGTGGTCATTAAATATGTTATATATACAGGGGGTTTCTTAAAAAAGACGCCAAACCCCTGGAGTAAGTTCCTTACATAAAAATAAACACAAAAATGTCTATAAACTTGTGCCATAAAACACTTTTTTTTCTAGATATCTGCTAATTAGTTTTTTACAAAATAATTTATATATAGAGAAATGAACTACTGTTTGAGTTCAAACTTGGCATGAAGTCCTAACAATGGTCTCTCTCAAGAACAATAAACGATTATATCCATTCATACGTTTCAAAATGGCGACTGTTTGAAAATTTCAAACCAAAATTACTCCAAAACCGCACTTTTTAACAAAAAAAGTAACATCCTTCCTTAATAGAATGAAGGATGTTAAGTTATCTGTAATAATTGGTTTTTCAACTCGGCATCCTATACCAGCTTTTGCTGGTATTATCTTTAACTTAGCTATTATCCTTCATCTGATTGTTTTTACAGTTACACCATCCGATAGAGAACCAAAAGGGCTACAAAAAAGTTGTCTTGACGTATTTTATAAAATTTACGGTTTTTGAGTAATTTAGGTTTGACAATTTCAAACATCCGCAATTTTGAAACACTTTATTTAATATAATCGCTTATTTCTATTGAGATATACCATTGTTAGGTTAAACTTCGTGCCAAGTTTAAACTCAATCAATAAAAAATTTCTCTAGATATGAATTATTTTGTAAAAAAAAACAAAATGGCGGATGTCCGGGAAACAAAGCGTTTTAATGCACATGTTTATGGAAACGCTTTTATTTGTTTTTATGTAAGGAACACTTTCGAGAAGTTTACATGTAGGCCTGTAAAAGCCCATGTTAAACACCAGATATTAGAAAAATCTTCTCCCGCCCCTGCACCCGCTGACACCAAATCCCAAACATTCGCAAGTTCCTATATAATATGGTTTCCTTATACACTATAAAGGATTGATGTACGTTTTATCACACATTATACCAAGTCGGACACATCGGAAGTCGCTGCATATTACGTAATAAAAAACAAGATGGCGTCGTCATTTGTCGAATCTCTGGAGTCCATTTTGAAACTATCGGCGCGAGAAGGAGACAAGAAGAGAATGAAACAAGACACTGCTGAATGGATGACTGCGTGTACGAAATATATTATTATTTGGCGGCCAATTACAAATATTTTAACTACATATTAATTTCTAAAAAACAAGGAAAGTTTCCTCATTTAAAGTTTGCTGTAAAATTAATAATTTCTAAGATCCCAATGGTGGCCTCCTTGAGTTGATCGTACATGCTTAAAAAAACATGAGTTCAAAAATTCTTAAACCTTTAGTTTATAGGTAAATAAACACTACTGTATTTGTAAAACTAGAAATTTATAAAACCGAAAATTATATTGAAACAATTATTTACAATATCCCAAATGTGTACAGAACACTAATTGATTTATCGATGTAGATTCCCAACCTAGTGCGATAACATTATATCGTACACCCTCAATACAGAAAACTGTTCACAAAGAGAGTGGTGTTTTGTTTTATTGTATTCCCCGAAGGGAATAATAATTTCTGTTCAGTTCGGCGTGACCCACATTTACATTCTAAAGGGAATTACAAATTCAATATGTGGAAATATTGCATTAACGTTTTAGCAAAAGAAATGCCGGGTGTTACAAAATAAATAACGGAGTTTTAAGGCTTTGTAGTATTTATTACATTCAACTTACAATTGTGAATAATACGTCAAATGAAAGAGCAGCTTAAACAGTTTTTCTTTCAAGTTTTCAATGTGAGCACCATTAGTCACATGGCACACATCTAGTCGATAGCTGACTTCGTCCCAAACCTTGGTCAGTGTGTCTGGAGTTATTGTTGCAACAACTGTTTCAATCCTGTTTCTGAAGTCGGATAGCTCAGCTGTTAGAAAAATCAGCTGGTAGAACAATCAGCTGGTAGAACGGAACAGAATAGACTTTATTAGGTTAGGACAATGAGGTCCTCTCTTCCAACTTAACCCATAATTATACACAAGTTTGAAAGATATTGACATAATTAACTTAAGCCTAAAACAAAAAAACAAAATAAACGGTACCAGGAACTGGCACATACTTTCTCACAAACATATTTAAATTATTAAACGTCACGGTGACTTGTAGGGTGGGGTAGGAGAGGTGATTTTGTATTAAAGTTGTTTTCCCATAAAAATCCATAAAATAACGGAAAAACCAACTTTTCTCAAAAACGGCTCGAACGATTTTGATTAAAATTTTACAGTTTATAGTACTTTAGGTCCCTAATAAACTATAAAATTTTAATCAAAATCGTTAGAGCCGTTTTTGAGAAAAGTTGGTTTTTCCGTTATTTTAAGAGTTTTTATGGGAAAATTACCCTTAAAAATTAAAAATTCACAAAAATGAAAAAAACGCCTGGAGATACCGTGGATTAGTACCTCCATACCAAATTTCATCAAAATCGGACGACTGGTTTAGGCTCTAGGTCTGATAACATCCACACAGACACACAGACACACACACACACAGACACACAGACACACACACAGACATCACTCCGAAAACCACTTTTTTAGGTTCAGGGGGACCCAAAACGGATATTTCCACCAAAAACTCAAACTCGAAAATTTTGACGAAAACAATACTTTCTCCATATACTATGGTATAGGGGGAGAAAGTAAAAATAAAGAACGCTCATTTATTTTAAAATTCATTCATCATAAAATTTAAAGGGAATTTAAACAAATTCCCTTTAATACACACCCCGAGCGAAGATATCAGTAGCGGAGGATTATTCACATGATCCTGTGTAATTGAAACCCTAACACATAATATACACTTAATTTTGTAAATTCGCTCAACTCACGTCAGCTGATTCTTCAGTGACGTAACCGAAATATCTGTCAAACATTATCTATTTACGTTCAGTTCTAGCCCTATACAATTACCAACAGTTTGATCGATCGGCCTTGACCTATTTACACAATGTCTAGCAAATATAGCCTACCCCTTCCCCGACTTCCACTGGCAAGTCGATATCAACAATAACTTTAGTCCGACGCCTCGTGTATTACTGTTTTATCTGAAGGGACGAAGAGAAATGTTACGTCTGTATTTTTGAAAACCCTTTTATTGTTGGTGTACGAATCGGCAAATTAAATTAAATTCTTTTATGGATAAAAAATACGACTCAACCCCATAATAATAACAATAACTGTAGAACAATATTTGTAAATAACTATGAGCTTTTAAGGGTTACGAGAGTAAACAAAACTGAAAAAGAGGACCACTATCCCAAATAGTTGGTTGAAACCCTAAAACATCTATACATTTAAAGCCGTAAGGAAAAAAACATTTAGACATTTCGTCTGAGACTTCTACTGGACCAATTTGCATGCGGGTTTTACCAAAACAAAGGTTTTCGGTCCTATATTAGTAGGTTTTATTTGTATTTTGAAAATATTTACGTTAAATGGGTCAAAAATGAAAAGTAAACTTTTCTTATGGAGATTTAACATGGAGGGAAAAGTCAACTTTTTCAATCCTTAGGACAGTTTGTCTGATACTTTCACTGGGCCGATTTACATTCAGTTTATACCAAATAAAAGAAAAACTTTTATATAATAACAGGTTTTATTTACTTTTACGTCATCTTAATTTCTTAAATTTAAAAAATCAACATTTCCAAAACCTTTGCAATGATTTTATTTTACATTTCTTCAATCAGCTGATTGTAAAGAAACAAGATATTTTCTAACAACATAAGTAGAGCAAACGCTCATATAATATAACAGCTGATTTCACCCATCATCTGTACAAAACCTAGGGTAGATTGTACTTTTGGGTTATGTTAACAATTATAATTCATCTACAATGTAATTATTCTTCTGAAGTTTTTTTTTAAATATTAGTTATAGGTAGGCTATAATAGGTTATAAGATTTGCTTTGAGGTTATAATGTGAATATAAATACAACCTTTTATCAACAATGAATTTATTCATTTATACAAATTTAAAGAAGATACCCATTCATTTAACTTCGGAAACATACGTACATCTTCATATAACATATAAATATATTCGAGTATTAATTTTTTTATTATAATATTAATGATTTCTAAATCATTTGATTTCCCATATGAAATAAAAACTAGTATAAACTTAATTGTGGAAATTCGCTCAACTCACGTCAGCCTAAAATTATTTAAAACGGCAAAAAAAAGAAAAAAAACGTTACATCAAGTTTTAAAAAAACTTCGAAAACCATAAACAAAATCTATACTTTAAGATTAAATTACAAAAATTTGCTGGT